>WKFP01014995.1:235048-284051 GCA_011057875.1 Pterocles orientalis | reverse complement strand
TCCTGAAGAGTCCTGTACCTCTGAAGCCCCAGAGGAAGTCAGGACAAAGGATGAGTTTGCTCTGGTAGATGAAGACTGGGTTAAGGAGCAATTAAGTAATCTGGACACCCATAAATCCATGGGTCCTGATGGGATGCACCCGCGGGTGCTGAGGGAGATGGCGGAAGTCATTGCTAGACCACTCTCCATCATCTTTGGCAAGTCATGGGAAACGGGGGAGGTGCCTGAGGACTGGAGAAAAGCGAATGTAACACCAGTCTTCAAAAAGGGCAAGAAGGAGGACCCGGGTAACTATAGACCGGTCAGCCTCACCTCCATCCCTGGAAAGGTGATGGAACAACTTATTCTCGATGCTCTCTCTAGGCATATCAGGGATAAGAAGGTCATTAGAGGCAGTCAACATGGCTTCACCAAGGGGAAGTCATGCTTGACCAACCTGATAGCCTTTTATGAGGGTATTACCAGGTGGATAGATGATGGTAAAACAGTAGATGTGGTCTATCTCGATTTCAGAAAAGCATTTGACACCGTCTCCCACAGTATCCTTGCGGCTAAACTGAGGAAGTGCAATCTGGATGATCGGGTAGCGAGATGGATTGTGAACTGGCTGGAGAAAAGAAGCCAGAGAGTCGTGGTGAATGGGATGGAGTCTAGCTGGAGGCCTGTATCTAGTGGAGTCCCCCAGGGTTTGGTATTGGGACCTGTGCTATTCAATATATTCATCAACGACTTGGATGAGGGAACAGAGTTCACCCTCAGCAAGTTTGCTGCTGATACGAAACTGGGAGGAGTGACTGACACGCCAGAAGGCTGTGCTTCCATCCAGCAAGACCTAGACAGGCTGGAGATTTAGGCAGGGAAAAATTTAATGCAATTTAACAAGAGCAAGTGTAGAGTCTTGCATCTGGGCAAGAACAACACCAGGTTCCAGTATAAGTTGGGTACTGACCTGTTGGAGTGTAGTGTAGGGGAGAGGGACCTGGGTGTCCTGGTGGACAGCAAGATGACCATGAGCCAGCACTGTGCCCTTGTGGCCAAGAAGGCCAATGGCATCCTGGGGTGTATCAGAAGGGGGGTGGTCAGTAGGTCAAGAGAGGTCCTCCTCCCCCTCTACTCTGCCCTGATGAGAACTCATCTGGAATGTTGTGTCCAGTTCTGGGCCCC
This sequence comes from Pterocles orientalis, assembly GCA_011057875.1. NCBI lineage: Eukaryota > Metazoa > Chordata > Aves > Pterocliformes > Pteroclidae > Pterocles > Pterocles orientalis. The sequence continues at coordinate 282,887 of WKFP01014995.1, read as the reverse complement.
TCAGTTCAAGAAGGACGGGGAACTGCTGGAAAGAGTCCAGCGCAGAGCCACGAAGATGATTAAGGGAATGGAGCATCTCCCTTATGAGGAAAGGCTGAGGGAGCTGGGTCTCTTTAGCTCGGAAAAGAGGAGACTGAGGGGTGACCTTATTAACGTTTATAAATATGTGAAGGGTGAGTGTCAGGAGGATGGAGCCAGGCTCTTCTCTGTGACATCCAGTGATAGGACAAGGGGCAGTGGTTTCAAGCCGGAATATAGGAGGTTCCACTTCACTATGAGAAAAAACTTCTTTACAGTGAGGGTGACAGAGCCCTGGAACAGGCTGCCTAGAGAGGTTGTGGAGTCTCCTTCTCTGGAGACATTCAAAGCCCGCCTGGATGCGTTCCTATGTGATCTGATCTAGGTGTTCCTGTTCCGGCAGGGGGATTGGACTAGATGATCTTTTGAGGTCCCTTCCAATCCCTATCATTCTGTGATTCTGTGGGTTAAAAAAAAAGAAAAACATGGGCTCGCCATGCATACACATAAACATTATATGTTCCAGTAAAGTTGGTTTCAGTGTGAAAACTGAAACAATTTATTTGAAAAATGTCAAAGTTCAACATTTTTAATTTTAATGCTTTTCTATCTTTCTGTTTTTCAGCAAAATGAAATTTTTGAACAGTAATACCAGATTTTGTGAACCATATTGAGTTTGATGAAACTGCATATTTAATTTCTATTGGTTCCTTTTATCCAAATGTCTCCATGACTTTCTGTTATAGTATGTATACATAGTGGATAATTTCAGTATATCATGGTGAAATTTATGAAAAAAAAGATCAAACTGTATCATTTTAAAGAAAAAAAGCATTGATGAACTAAAACAGACTGTTATACATTTTTTTAGCCAGCTTGTCCAGAATCTATGCTTCTGTTGAAAAGGAACTTACAGTGCAAAACTGTGTTAAAATAATCCATCTTCATGGGTGCTTTAATATATTAGTCTTTGTGGATAGTTCTACTTATTTATGTGTGATTTGCTTTCAGAACAGAATGCAAAGAGTGGTATAATTTTTGTTTCTGCATGTATAATTGACTAACTGTTAAAAAATATAATGATGATGATGGATAAAAATAAACAGAATTTTTAGGATTACTCAATTTTAGTTTTCTCTCTGTACTGTAGTAAAACAAATAATAGCTTATCTTTCACTTTACAGACACGTATTAGGTACGTCACACTCAAGAACTTAAACATCTATGATTGACATATATCAAATAAGAAAGTAAAGTTTGTTGAGGTTTGTCAAATGAGAAAGTTGAGCTTTTGGTAGTTTTAAGAAGTATGTCATATTTTAATTCAGAAGTTAACTTTTCTTAAGAAGGAATTTCTGTCTTCTTCAGTGGGGTAGGTGTTCCCATCCATTACTATTTCTACTAAATACCTATTTAAACAGTTATAACACATGAGAAAACACTGGAGTTTTGGCAATGAACTTTTCAGCTAGGAACGTTACGTAAATTGGATTAATTATTTATTAATAAACTATTTGTTTTAGTATGTATTATTTTAATTCATATCCTCAAGCAAGTTGATTGTTTAGCAGCAACTGGCATTGTTACATTATATATAGTAATATATATATATATATATATATAACCACAAAAAAACTAAAGCCAGCTTATTTTGATTGTGGAAAAGCTTTGCATTTCCAGAAAATCTACCATGCTCCATCTTTCCTGAAATGAAAGGTTATGCCCAGCATTTTCTCTTCCTAGAATGAGCTAATCCTGATCTTTCTTTTGTTTGTTTCTTTTCTTTCCATCACAGGAGTCATCAGGACCGCCTTGCACAACATGGACAGGGAAGCCAGAGAGCATTATTCTGTTGTCATTCAAGCCAAAGATATGGCTGGGCAGGTTGGAGGGCTGTCAGGGTCAACTACTGTAAATATCACACTCACTGATGTCAACGACAATCCACCCAGATTTCCTCAGAGTATGTACAATTTCAGTATATAATTGATTTGAAATTTGTGTTGATTTTCAGTGAAATAAGACGCTATTAGTGAAATCAAATTATTATTCAAATCAATGGGGAGAAGGCAGATCAGGAAGTGTTTGGATTCACCAGTATTTTTCAGTTTTACAGTGTTTTCAGATGAAGCACAGACATGGCATAGTTGGAATATTGAAAGCAGTGAAGATTTCCTTCAATTAAACACTGAGAGTGAGATGGGTAACAAAGGAATACTCTTGTCATATGTAGGTTATTCTCCAGTAATTTTTGAATGTATAATTCAATAACTGTGTGATTTTGATCCCACAACTGAATTATGTTGTTCCCATGGTAGACAATAACAAAAGGTAACACATTAACAAACTGAATCCATCATGCCTTGGGCTGCTTCCATACACATCTATCAATTTTTTTCTTCTGTTTCTTTTTCTACACCCGTGCAAACTTTTAAGATCATATTTTACATTACAGATGGTCAAGTTGTTGATCTTTGGTGGAGTCTGCCTTTATCCTAGTTAAATGAATTGTTGAATTTGATGTCAAATTGAAAGTTCTGACAAGCATATGTGAAAAGTATATGCTAGAATACTCTCAGAATATCTTAATATGACCACTAATAGGAAGTTCATTACTGTCCAACTCACTGTGATCTGACAGAGCAGCTGGAGTCTTGTAGGAATTCTGAATTCACTTGATAATTTATTTAGAAGTCTTCTGGAATGTAATTGCACAGCTAAACCTACTTTCCTTTGCAGGTTGGCTCAAGGCCAATAAGAATATTGTAATCTGAACTCAGACATTGCGTGAGCCCTTGTAGAACATAATGGACTAGTAGCTATAGGTACATCCATCAGGAAATGCATTAAGCTGTTTGAATGAGAAGATTTATAAACAATAATAGAGAATGCAAAGCTCCAGGGAAAAACAAAGTTCTCTGGCAATACACATTATGTAAAATCTGGTCAAGCAGTAAGAAGGCTCATTAAAAGTATTGTAGAAATGAATATTTTTTTCTGTGCCTCACAAACACATAACATCAAGCCTTTGAAACACAGCCTGATATTATGTTCCACAGAATTGTCATTGCATCCATCGCTCCATTTAATACTTCCTAATTATTGGAAAGGCAAAAGGTAAGGCATATCTTTGAACAAATATAACATTTAAAACAGTTAATGTAGAAAAAACATCCTAAGTTTCCTGCAAATTCAGAGACAAGTGCATCCCTATTTATCAGGTTTCAAGAACTGTCCTCTTCTATTTTGAATGGAAGGTCTGAGATATTAAACTGGCTGACAGGAAGAACTGTAGGATGGTACATATATTTCTTTATCTGTATTAATATTTTTTCAGAAATGGAAGAAATAGAAAATGTTCAGGTTATACTCTACATTTTAAGGGATTCTAATAATTGCAAAAAAGTAACATTGAAAACTACAAAGTATCTTTTTACATTTAATGAAATCTCATTATTTAACAATGCAAAGTAAAAATATATATTTTTAACATTTATCATTTTTAACACAAAATATTAATCGTAGACCGTGTCTTCTAGATTACAAACATTTGCTTTATCTTTCCTTACACAGGATTCCTATACCACAGTTATGACTGTAGCATTGCTTTTTTAGTCCTTTTCTATAATTTAAACCCTTTGCAAAAGAGTGGTAGCTATATGTTAGTAATACAGAACAAAAGTATAGTTCATCTAAAATCAGGTCATCTTAGCATCATGAACTATTATGAACTTTGAGCAGCCTGGTCTAGTGGAGGGTGTCCCTGCCCATGGCAGGGGGGTTGGAACTTGATGATCTTTAAGGTCCCTTCCAACCCAAACCATTCTATGATTCTATGATTCTATGAATAACACACGAGTATTGCACTAGTAGATATAACTTCTTTGTTTATTTTTCTTCTTCTTTCTTTATATGCCATGATTTTCAGTTAAATTTATCTTCAATTTCCTTATTAGATGGAATGCTAAATTAGACTTAACTGGGGCTTGTCACATTCAGAATTGAATTGAAGTGCTAAACAAAACTGCATGTATCAAGTGTATAACCTTTGGGACAGGCTAAGCCTCAGCTAAACCACAGACTCTCTTTTGGTTAGTTTCCTTTTCTCCATTACCATGCTTGTGAGTTTTGAATCTGACTCTAAATGTATGAGTATTTTACTTGAGAATGTGCTGGGAAGCACATCTGATGGATGCTCTTATTATTTTATTTAGAAACATGCTCTACTGTACATATTTAAAAGATTGTACCTTTCTAGCTTTGGTGAATCACTGTTCATTAGAGTTGCATATGAAGTAGGGCATGCAGGATTTGTCCCCCTTGAAGAAACACCTTAAAAATATATATAAAACATAGAAATAGAGGATGTAAATATATCTGCTTAAATTCATGTACTGTGGTTTTTTTTCTTTATTCACTCTAAATATTGCTGACTTTCATTCAAAGAAATTACTAACAGAAGAGCTGCAGTTTTCCAAAATATCAAAGTCTAAGAGGAAGAATGCAAAACATTACTACATAATTTTAACAGTCTAAGTTCTAAAATACATGGTAATAATAATCTCTGGAATAGGAAACATAGCTGAAAAATTCTGCTTGCAAAACACAGTAGTATGTCTCAGGAGTAGGTACGGGTTGTGAGTTCAGCAGGAGAATAACCTGAAACCTCAAATACATTTTGCTTATTAATTACTTCAGATCATCTCGTACAATACTGATTTCTTTTTTCTTCATTACTACAAATTTCCTTTCTTTAGAAAGTCCAGTTATAAATGAACTATCTATTTAATATAATCAGACAGTGTTCTGTACGGAAAGATTTTTGCTTTTCAATAATCAGCATCTCTCAGTTCTTGTTAGTTTTGCTACTGATGGATCCACTTGGTTGATGGCTGTGGGCCCTAATTTCACTGTCAAAAATTTATTTCAGTAATATAGAAAATGTTCCGTCTACTGATGACATTGTTATCAGCTTTGAGTTACATCAGAATTTTCTATGTACTTTTCTTTCAGTAATTCTCTCGGGTATTGTTTAGGATTAATAGATTTTGCATGTTTTGCTTTCTTTAGGATGAATAGATTCTGATTGCATCAGGATCATCACACTAGGCAGACGCTTCCACTGACATGTTTTGTACATCAAGTGCTGACAATTACACTCTGGACAGTGTAGGAGATCTTTAGTTCTTCTGTTTAGAGTCTTAATTCTACAAGGAAATTATTTCCCTGATATCCCATTTGTAGATTTTGTTGTTTGATACATCTAGCTCAGTTCTTTAGGATAATGCAGAATTTAAATATGGCTCAAAGCTTATTACATTTTTATAAAGCTTGATTGTTGAAGCTGGGTTGTTTCATGGCAGTATATAGATATGATATGAAATTATATGTATGCGTAATTAGTTTGACCTCACTTTTTACTGTGTCATTGTATGAGCAGTACACAACCATGTTTAAATAGGATACTCCTGTTAGTTCTGACAAAGTAAGCTCACATCCCAGAGGTAGACACTGACTCTGTTCTATGCTAGTAAAGTGTCTACTATCTGATGTTGTTAATATAATTCATTAGCTAATTAAGTGCAAAGGTATCTGCTGTTCATTTTCTTCTGCAGTTTTTACTCCAATATGGTCCTTTCCATCTCCACAGTTCCACATAGGACATTCAGTTCCTATGATCCTTATACATAACCATCACCACCCTCCCCACTGCCATGCGCTATAGCGTTGTCTAATCCTCCTCTGGTGACTAGTCCAGAGCCATCTGCCTGCTGGTCAACCAGTTGGCTGCTGACAAATGCAATGAGTAAAGCAGAATTTTCTCTGATTTTCTTTTAGCAGATCATTGTCCTCTTTTCAGCCCGTAATTGTTAAGAGGCTTGTAGAATACTAGTGTCTTTGAGGCCCCTGCCTGTTCATTAGATTTTCCTGAAATTGGACAGGGGTTAAAAGTTACCGGAAACCATTAAATCAAAATGAATACAGAAGTTGTGTGTCCTCAGGAAAATCAAATTTTAAGCAAAAACAAGAAAAGGACTTGATAACTGGTTTGGCTTAAGATTGCTGACATCTGATCAACTGGACCTTTGTAAATTAGATTTTGTTCTTAGTGAACTAGTTTCCTGTTCATTGTTTTGTTTATGTGTCTAGTCCAGGGAGTATTAGGAAGTGTTTCATTCCAGAAATTGTTCTACATTTAAATCTTGCCTGTTTTATAAGATTTTTTTCATTATAATTAGTGGAATGCCTTTTTCATATTTCACACTATACAAAACTTACTACCTTTATGACTATTCCCAATAGCTAATAGCTGTAATATACTAAAGGTAAAATGTATTGCAATTAAGTAGTTATTGCTGAAGAGATGTTTAGGTCTTTTAGTAAGACCTTAAATCAGGCTAGAGGAACATGTAGAAACTTGATTTAAAGCCAGATTTAAACAGAACCCTAATATTTTGTTCATCAGAAGATGTATTCCTGCATATAACTTTGTTTCCTTTCTTCAAAAGTGAAGTTATCGTCCTGGAAATTTTATTTTATCCACATTTCTCTCATTCCTGTGTTCCACAGACAAGGTTTTTGTACTACCATATTCACTGTTTGTTTCCACAGGTGGTTCACAATTTAGGATATGTTCTTCTAGAATTATAGGTTGCATGTTAACAATTTTTATCATATATGTGTTCCAGGATGTCTAGAGAAATATAGATTATAATAATATTATTTGATTATTTTTTCCATCTGTAAGATTTAGGGACTCTTCCTGCCTAGTGGTTAGACAAAGTCAGATTCAGAAACAGCTCTTTGCGCAAATAGTAGACAGGATGAGCCTGGTGTGCATGATCAATCTACTGAAAGGCAATTAATAATATCTCATTGAAAGATAAAGTGAGTAACACATATGCACATGCCAGGGAGTATGCCAGGAAATTAGATATTTCTAAGTGATAAGGAAATACAACAGCCTATATTAATTGATTTTACATCTGTAACAGGTATTACTTAAAAATGACGTGTAGCTTCTTTTTAGTACTGTTGTGAGGTTGAGTCAAGATAATGAGATTTAAAGGATGGATTCTCACAAGAAAATTTAAGGGGTGCTCAAAGAGAATTACATTTGCTGTGCTCTTAAAACACATCTGGTTAGTACTGCGAGTTTTCTGCAAAACTGAATTCTTGATCAACGTGGTAATCTCAGCTAACTTGAGACATAAAATTAATCTAGAGGATTTTAGTATATTATTAGGAAACCTCGAAGAACAGGGAAATTTTGATACAAAAAAGACATAGAAATAATTACTTGTAACCTAGAAGCTTTAGCTGTTAGTGCTGACCAGATGTAAACAGATGTTTCAGTATAGACTTTAAAATTGTAATGGTATTGACATAAATCAGGTTTTAGTTATTTGTGTAAGGAAAGAAACATAACAAGGTAGCAAGATTTTCTTTTGTTATGAATGTTGTTAGGACTGTGTTAAAGATTGCTGTAAAAATCTGACAGTGAATTTCATGGGATGTATACATTTTAGAAGCTGTATTCTTTGTTAAAGAAAACAGCTATTAAAATTATAGTACATATTTGCATAATAGTCACATGGCATCATTCTGATGCTAACGACTATTTTGCTTCTCTCAGAATTTTTTCAGTTATTTGTGTGCCCGGGTTCCAAAGTGGATGGACCAGTGAGTGACATTTTCTTTGGGAGTACAGTTTGCATTCAGCATACTTATTGCCCTTACAGAGAATCATCACAAGTAAATCTCCGAGCTGCTTGACCTTAATTGTTCTTTGTTTAGAAATGGCTGAAGTGTCACATCAGAAACTGAATGTGGGGCAGGTAAATATGAGCTAGAAAGCTTTCATTTCTGTCATTTTTCAGAATGTGAGATTCCTTCTGACTCTGACAGCCAGGAGCCAATGTAAAGGGGAAAAATGCTATTATATGCTTGTATTACCCGGTGAAGGTGTGTGACTCAAATGTGTCAGGCTAAGAGACAACAGCTGTTAGTCTTAAACATAAAAGAAATATGGTGCTTTTTTGATTCTCCAGAAGTATTTAGAATAACCTGCCTAGCGAGGCTGCTGCACAAGGCCAACGAGCTGTTTCAAAAACAGTTAACATCAATAATGTCCTAAGGAAACAGATGTTAAAAGGGATAAACCTCAGTGATCTGAGTGATCTTCTAAAATTTTGTCTTATTTGTATCTTTCTAACATGCTAGAATCACTCATTTAATCTATGATGTGCTTAAAAAACTGGACTTGTGAGATGAGGTGTACATTACTTCCGAGATGATGATGAGGAATGAGGAGAGCTGTTTGTTTGTGTTGTTTGTTTACTGAGGGGAGAGTTGGGAGCAGGACCACTCCGTTTTAAGGGTTGTTCTTCAGAACTGCCTTCATTTTCACGTCCTTTATGACGCTAAACTCCAATGGGGGCACAACCCTAGCTGAGCTAATACCAGAAAAAACAAACAAACAACAAAACCAAACACAGTCCAAATGGAACATGTGCCTTTTACAGGTGTTGCTATTGCTCTCTGCTGACACAAGCTGACTGATGTAGCTGTGTTCCCTCTGTAAATGGCACAGAATATGCTCAAGACAGCACAGCTCTACAGACTGCTACAGATCATGCCCAGCCATTAAATTGCTCACTAGTGCTGATTACGGAGTATATTTGTTGTTTTTCCCAGACCATTTGCATAGAAAATGTGTATTTGTGTATTCAGTACCTACAGGAAAATACTGAATCCAAAAATCTAGAATATCCAGGTTATTTTCTGTTACTGCTTTTACCCATAAGTGGCATAAATCTTCACACTTTTTAAAGAAGTCAGAATACTTTTGATCTCTGAAAATTACTCAGAAAGTTCTCAGGTACCTTTAGTTACTGTCTGTAAAGGCAAAGTTGGGTGGAATACAAATTAAACTCATCACTAATCATACTCTTCAACACAAAATCAACTCCCATTTTGCACTGAGATATAAAAGCAGGGGCATGGGCATCCAAAGGAGTCTGTTGCATCTAAGAATGTTCTTTTCTAAATTGACCCAAGTTTGTTATGCTCTCCAGAGCTTCAAGGCAAGAAAAATGGCTGAGTTTTAAAGGTTGTTTTAATGTCATATTTGCAAATAAGAAATAACTTCACTCACATATAAAATATTTTTAGAAAGTGCAAAAATAGTTGTGTTTCTTTTTGGCAGGTAAAAAGAATAAGCAAATCATCTTAAAAATTTCTTACTTAGTTTAGCTGTATGAAAGGGATGCTGTTGTTAAAAAGAATATTCAGAACAAGACAGTAGATATAAAATTGACTGAGCTTCTGGAATTGTAAAAGTTACTGTATTCATAATGATAATAGAATAAAATTGGTTTTATTATGTTAAAAAAAAAGCATAGTGAAGAAAGATGTAGCAAATGTCCAAGAAATACTGTGAGAAATGGACTTCTAAAAAAACTGCAGTCTCAAAAGAGAAATCCAGCATAATCTATTATATATAATTAAAACAAGCAGCTCTGAGAACAAAGAATAACTTTGTAGTAGAAATCAACCAAGCAAGATTGAACAGAGTGCACAGCTGGAGATGCACTTTAGTTTTATCAAAGATTGCTGGCAGTAAAAAAGGAGACATAACTTCACGAATGCCAGAAACATAGATTCATGGGGGACCTCCAAAAGGTCATCTAACCCAAACCCCTGCTTAAAGCAGATTCAGTTAGATCAAGTTGCTAAGGGCCTTGTCAAGTTTAGAAAGATCCTTTTCAGGCCCTTTTCTGCAAAGCTGCTTTACAGGCAGTTGGCCCTGAGCATGTACTGGTGAATGGCGTTATTCTTTACTCCGTGCTGTTACTGAACACTGTGGGGTTCCTGTCAGCCCATTTCTTCAGCTTGTCTGGGTCCCTTTGAACAGCAGCCCTGCCTTCCAGCATACTGACCACTTTTTTCCAGGTTGGTATTGTTCACTCAGTTGTGGTGAGTACATGAAACTCATCATTCAGGTCATTAATTAAGACATTAAATAGTTTTGGCTGCAGTTTTGATTCCTGAATAACTACTGTTAATTGGATGCCAGTTGGATTTTGTGCTCATAATCATCAGAATTTGAGCCTGGCTCACTGCCATTAGTTCTCCATATCTTATCAGTTTAGCTCATGATTGAGCATTTAGCTAGTTGTAGGTCTAAGAAAACTCTCTTCACATAGCACTTTGGTATACATTTAGGATATGGTGGTATTTTTTGTTAAGGCAATCAGTTGCTGTGTTTATCAATTTGTCAATAGACAGATAAAAGCATTGGTATACAAGATCTGCTGTATGAATGAATGCATCTGTTGATTCATCACCAAGCAGTATTTATCCTCATGTTACTAAAACTATACCTTGGATAAACAAATAACAAGCAGGCCAAATATTTACTTATTTCTCTATTGGTTCAGTATTATGCCTCTCCTCCCTTTCTTTGTTAAGTAAGGTAATTCCTACTGTTCAAGAGGACATTATAACCTAGAAAAGTCAAAATTATCTACAAAATAGATTAATGAATAAAACAAAGTGAATAACATGCTTGTTGACTTAATGAGATGCTAAATATTTTGTACTTCTTTTTTGAGAGATTCAGACGGAGAAATTGCTTTTCTGAGGGTAAAACACAGCATTATAGGTTGCCTGTAGGCTAACTGAAATGAGAAGTAAATTATTCTACAGATTAATAAATTGTTTCATTATTATAATGACAGATAAACCATATAGTTTATTGAAAGAAAGATTAAGATCACCTAGATGTATTTGAACAATGTGTCAATTAGCATAGACTGAAGTCCTGAAAAGACTATCCTATAAAGTACATTTACTGGAAAAGAGTATTGATTTACTCATTTCGTGAGCTAAGTGAATGCATCTGAGTGAACGTTAACATAAAAAGTGAGAACCAAGTCTACTTCTAGAGAATCTTGATCCATAAGTCACCAGGCAGCTCCTCTAGAACAATCTAGAGCATCCCCAAGACTAGTTGAAATTTCTGATTTACAACAGCTCCTGGAAGGCTGTGATGTTGGGAGTGTAGGAACAATCTGTTCAACTCAGGCAGATTTGTTAAAATAGCTTTGATGCAGACCAGTACCTGATCCTCAGGTCTCCTGATTTGCCAATGGATTTTTAGAGGATTGAGACAGACTCATAGTTTACAATGAAGAGTCATAAATTCACAGTATACTCATCCCACATTGTTTTTAATGTCCTGTCAAAATTTATTCAGTGCTCAAGGTAATGTTCTGTTGAGCCTTTAGTCAGTTCCTCTACTTTCTAGTAATAAAGTTTAAAACGATTTAGTGTATAGTAAGAACATTTCCAATTTCCACCACTAGTCTAAATAAATGTTTATAATGTACTTTATCTAACCTTCGTGTTGTTGAATTTTATCCTCTTATGTGTTTGTCGTTTTTAGATAGTATTGTTTGTATTTATCTATTTGGCTTATGTCTGGTATCTTCAAGCTGTCTCTGCGCAGCACTGATTAAATACCCGTTGGCAGGCATTTCTGACCTTATGATCTAGGAGTTTTTATTTTGTAACAGTTTTCTTTTCATTCCATCATTTTTTTTTGAAACATTTCAGTTCTACAAATACCAACAGATAATTAATGAGTTATTCAAATATTTTTTTTTTGCTTGAATTTTTAGTGTCTCAGAATGTTTGAAGCTGGTATCAGTAAAATTATTTTCTGAAACAGATGGCTGACACTTGGGGTGTGTTTATAAAGCAGAGTGTAGTGTCATGTGGATATATCTGAACTAGCTTGACTATTTTGATGTCTCTAATTAGTTCACCCTATCAAATGGGTTATAACACTTCCAGTTCCTGAAGTGGTTTGATTTTGTAACATATTCTTTATGGCCTCTACATAACATATTCCTTGTGGCCTCAACCTTTTCCTTTTTGGAATGCATTAGTCAGAGCAAAAAGTGTCAAAAGACCACATTTCACATTTATTTTAATAATAAGTAAATTCCAAAATTAGTCTCATCCCATCACTATAATTTTATGTGTGAAATAAAGCAACCAACAGTATGAAAATGTCAGTTGACATCATCTGTAAGCATGAAGCATTGCAAAAGAAGCATGGCAGAACATTTATTTGGAAATTTGTGAAGATGGCTTTTATAAGCATATCAAAGAATTACATCAAAGAATTGCATCAAAGAATTAACTATGCATTTTAATTGAATCGTCTACTAAGCAATGTTCCTGTTACATTGGTGTTGGTATTTAGTTTTTTACATGGTAAACTGTACTTCTCTTGTTCTGCTGGACATTTCTTGTTTCCCTTGAGATTTCCCTAGTGCATGGTAACTTTTTTTTTTAGTTTTCCTAGGATGCTTTGCTTTCCTTTTGGACTAACAAAGCTTAGTGCACTCGTCCAACTTTTTCACACTACTGTTAGAAGATTTAATGCAAAACGACAGAGATGGTTAAGAAAATTATTTTTTTAAAAATATTTCATTTTCTACTGATCAACTTACCAGGTTATAAAAACACTGAAAGGAGGTCACAGTTGTTATGGATGCTTTTTATAGGCACAATTGTGTAATATTTTTATGTAGCCTTTATGTTTATTTCCCTTTATTGTGAATACCAAGTAAAATTCATGTGCAAAGAGTTTTGTGCTACAACAAATACACTGCAAAATGATAGTGGTAAAATATTAAGATTTATTAAATTTTTCTGTAGAAAAAAAATGTGATGATTGAATCTTGCAAAATGTTGATGCAATGTTGCAAAACTGATTTTATTTCAGAAAACCAAATTATGAATATAGCATACAAAGAGGATGCAGTTCAAAAGTACTCATTTGACTACCCATTTTATGGTAAGCTGGTGAAGACAAGTATATTTTGGTTAGGGAGAAGATTAACTTTTAAAAATACTGGTGTGAAATAAGCTTCAGGTTTAACTTCTGTGTTATGTGATGAACCACAAAAAAACCCTGTGAAAACCAAAATCCTGTATTAGGTAATTTGGATTTTGAACAGGGAATGAAGGCATCCGAAGTGAAATACAATTCCCTTTTGAATTTTTTCAGGAATTTAAATAAGTTTATTTGTCAGTTTTGCATATGAAATACTCTTCCATTTACTCAGAATTTTCTCAAGCACATAACAGTTCTCTAATTTAGTTTGTCTAGAAAATGTCCAAGCTATTATGGTTTGGTTTGGTTTTTTTTCCCTCAGAACATTATCAACTGTATGTTCCTGAATCAGCTCAAGTTGGATCAGCAGTTGGCAAAATCAAAGCAAATGATGCTGACACTGGTTCAAATGCAGACATGAAGTACACAATTATAAATGGTGATGGCTCTGGGGTGTTCTCCATATCTACTGACAAAGAAACAAGAGAAGGAATTCTTTCTCTGAAGAAGGTAAGCAACAGACTTTGAAAGTTCCCTGTGTATGTAAACAAAATATAATAGTGAATGCTGAATAAGCAGATATCATGATGAAAATATTTTATTGTGTAAACCTATTGAACCGTGAAATTCAGCAGTTTTAAGGTTCTCCACATTGCTTCCTGAGACACTTTAAATCTTTGCAAGAAAGGCAGAGAGAGAAAAAATTCAGGGAAAGAAACAGTTATTTAAATCTTCTATGCTTTTTGAATGGTTATATCTAATATTTCTAGTATACTAAAATGTACTGAATTTTTGATTGATAGTTTAATTTTTCCAAATAATGATTTTGCACATTAAAGTTGTTTGAAAGAAGTAAAATTTGGCTGGAAGTTGTTCTGTTGTCCCCAGACCACATAGAAAGTTTGTCTGTGACAATGTGTATAATTCAGTTTTCATAGACTGTTATTCTTTGACTTTCTTGCATCTAAAGGGTCAAGTATTGTGCACTGTGTAATATAAATACCGTCTCATAAAGACTCGAAATGTAACGGGGCAAGCCATCACATAGTTATAATTTATATGAATTTCCCATATTTATCCCAGTCTGTTTAAACTGTTAACTATAATATGTTCTCACCATTTAATTTCATTTTTAGCTGAATTTAGTGCACAAATCTAATTCCATTGATAATTTCTTCTCCATATTAAGTCCTCTGAACTGAGTTCATAGTGAATGTTTCCTGAAGTGTCTGCCAACTTCTGCTAATATTCTTTGGCTAGGTCTAAATTTACTTCTATAATAACCAGAGAGATGGTTTACTATGTTTAAGTAACATTTTTTTAAATAGTTTCACTTGGACTAATAGACATCAGTTAGCAATCCTCATGTGGATTTGTTTTTATTGAATCTTGTAGGCATTAGTTATATCCATGCAGCCTAAAAAATAAAAATTAATTTATATACATATTTGATAATATGTATTCTGGGCCTCATCAATAGTAAGAGAAATGAAAATCAGAGAAAATGTGGGAAAAGTGAATAACTAAAAGCTGTTATAAAAATGTTATTTTTTTGCATCTGAATAGATATGTATGGATGTAAATTTTTATTTAACATCTTAAAAAAGATTTTGTAACTGAAGGAAATGTTATTTTTATAATTCATAAGGTTTTTAAAAGGTTTCTTATCTCTCCCATTGTCTTAAAAAATCTTTAATTCAGTGTCTTTTTAAAAGGTTATGTAGTATCCACCTCTTCTATTCACATAAAACTAAACTGTCCTTTTTATACCACTGAAGTTGTTTCCTGGTTGCCTTCATGTAGCTAGTGCCATAATCTGTTATTTCTTCTTTGAAATGAGCATTATTCTCTGTTTAAAAGTTCATCATGACTATTGTTCATTAAGTACAACATTTATATATATTGAGAACATGAAGCAGAAAGGAAGAATTTGCAACTAAATGAAAGAGTCATACATAAAAGATGTAAAATCGCATTTCTTACTGGTTTTGGCAGACAAAATATCTTCAGAAAAATTTTCACTATGTTTTAGGATATGACAAAAGCATATGTTGCCTGTTCTTATATATAAATATGACACTGATTTGAGTCATTTTCCCATCAAGACAAGAAGGGGTACATTTTGCTCAGGTAATGTTATATTTCAATTGAGCAGAAATTCAGCACTGAAAGCTACGTAAACTTAGCTCTTTTTTATATAGCAATAGATTTATCAGGCTACAGTATATTTTCATGCCTTTAAAATTTTTATTTAGACATTCAGGAAAGGGAGACAAGAAAGCAAAAGAAAGAAAAGTTTCATACTACTAGAGAATGAATTAATTGTCCTCCAGTGCATAAAAGAAAAATCAAAGGAAAATACAGCATATATAAATCCTGACCAACTATTTTACATATACATCATGAATCAAATTTACTGTAGATTTTATCTACAAAATATACACTGACATTGACAAATCACACATTGAATTTTTCATATTTCTTGGCCTAGGTACTATTTTTCCACTCTTTGGGATTATAAGAAATACCAGTTTAGCCTTGGTGGAAGGCTTGAATACTTGTACTGAATTCTGTTCAGGCAGGCTGTCTGGTCCACGCAGAATGATACTGGTCATTGTGGAATTCTGCCATGCCATAATATCATAATGATTTCTATTATAAAATAAAAAGAATTCCACATGTATGCAGCTTCTTTTAATGTTATGCCTATGTTTTGAAACTGTTGAAAACTTAGTGGTAGTGTATATATCTGTACAAACTATCTGCTTTGCTCAATGTAATAGTAAATATTAACCTGCCTAAAAGAAGTGACTGAAGCCAGAAATTTGTAACCTAGTAAGTGTTGAGGTGTGTATTATCAAGAAAGACTGCCTTTTGCAGAGAAACACGTTTTTAAGATTGCAATCTGAAACTTTGAAATCCACTCTGTGACTGCAAGGTCTGGCATATTTTCGTTAAACAGATAAATTACCACTCTGCATGCTTTATGTCCTCTTGGGTTTACTTGTTTCCCAGAAACTTGCCTAGCTTTATGGAAGTGCAGACACATACTGATAAAGGTTCAAAAAAAAAAAAAAGCAACAGGGATTCTCCTTGATACTTCTGTGTTTAAAGAGCTTCAGTCCTAAGTGCCTCATTGGGTGGTGGCTCTGTCAGGTTTTTCTCCCATTGACCTTATTGTCATTATTACAGGCAGCCCGTACAGTCAGTACAGTACAATTCTGGACTGAGGGACTGGCTTGGACCCTACCTGGAAAGTGAACACATGCTAAGATTGCCAAAGGGTTTGGAAGAGACTGGCAGTTCTTCATTTATGAGTTTAATTTTCCCTGGAAAATAAAGAAAAATGTAGTTAGACATACTATAAACTAGGGTAAATAAGGATTTTGCGGTACAACAAATAATACATCTTTTGCCATTGATTATGAGGTTAAAATAAATTTCTTAAGATATTTAACTGAACTGGTATTTTTAAAAACCATTTCAGTAATTAGAACAAACAGACAAGATATAGAAAAAATAGCCTCTCTCGTGAAATTCTCAGTGGGCTTTCTATGAAAGGTAGACAGTTATGGTAGTGATACTGAAGAAAGCAACTCAAAATAGTTGTGGTCATTTAAACATGTTTTCTGGTAAAAACATTGTTTAATTCTGTATCTTCTAATGGCACTTTATTATTTGCATGCTTTTAAGTTAAATATCCTTTAAGCCCCCTCTACTACATAACTAGCTGACACTGGAAGAGTTGAGCATTGAGTGTGTCATATTAATTAAAGATATGAAGTTAATTTAATTAGGGATACATCAGTCTCTACCTTTTCCAGTATTTGGGATTGACCAATAAAAATTGAAAGGTGATAGAATTTGGAGAATTTACATTATCACAGAAGAATCTGACACTCATTCTAAACACTGAGTTTTTCCAAAACTGGTACCTTGACTGCAATTCTGCTGTAGATAAAATCTTAATCTGCCCTTCTTCGTTCGTATCCTTCTATTTACAAGGTATGACAGTGGCTGCCAGAGTTATCACAGAACATTGTCCCTTTCCAGTAATGTGAAGAAATGTGGTTTAAGTTAAATGGAAGTTAGCTTGCTAGCAGGCTAGACTGAAACAGAGAATGGTATTTATAAATCTTTTTTCTGCCAACAGCCGCTCAACTATGAAAAAAAGAAATCATATACACTTAATATAGAAGGCGCAAATACTCACCTTGATTTCCGCTTTTCGCACCTGGGACCGTTCAAAGATGTAACAATGTTGAAGATCATTGTTGGTGATGTGGATGAACCTCCGCTCTTCACTATGCCTTCCTATGTCATGGAAGTTTATGAAAATGCAAAGATCGGGACTGCTGTTGGTACAGTAACAGCACAAGATCCTGACACTGCCAACAGTTTAGTGAGGTATAGTAAGTCCAAATCATACTGGATTGAATTCCACTTGCTAAAGGGTTAATGAGATCTGGGATTTATGAAATTATGTCTTTTATTTTAGTACATAAATGGAGACATAGGTCAGAACAGTGTCATCATTGGTGTCTATTAGATTTAATAATGTATTCTTCAACCTTTTGTTCGTTTGCACTAAAGTTGTCATCTAGCTATTGGTTTGAACAAAGATCTGTGTGCACTAGTTCCTGTAACAGCACCTCTCCAAACAGTACATAGAACAAGGCCAGTGTATGGTTACCATATCATATAAAATGGTGCACTTTGCTGGCCTGCTGCCAGTCAGTATCCTGACACTAATTATAAATTTGTTCAGGATCATAACACCGTTTTACCCCGTCATACTGGTATTTTACTGGCCCTCTGAATACTTCTCACACTGTATTTGCCCAGGTGCTTGTGCAAGACAGGAACTGGTTTATGAATGCCTTTCCTCACAGACATGCAATATAATTTTTGCAAAATTGTGTTTGAAGAGGAAGCCATTATTTTATAATATGCTTCAGTTTTAGTGGGTTGTCAAAAGAGTAGAATGGATGCAATGATGCACCCTGTTGATGCTGCTAGGGATATGTCATGTCATCTCCAATTGCTAGGTCTAGGGCAAAGAGAAGTGCTGAGAAGCAATCACTTACAGCATCAGACACACCATTTGAAAACTAAATGAATATGTAACACACTAGGAAGGAAAGATTTTGATAATGCTATAAATTATATTCATTCTTAAAGAAAATGTTCTCATTAAAAGGAAAAGAAAGAAAAAAGAAAGGAAGATTTCTGTGTTGCTGCTCTGGCCAGAATACTTAATGTAATAACAGAACTGGCTGGGAAATAGGACATGGTCTGAACTGAGGAACTGAAATCAAGCTGGAAATACCCCTACAGCAAGCTCGAAAAAGCACTAATGCCGAAAATATACATATGGATATCAATTTGATGTCTTCTAAATTTAAGAGCATTTGCATTGAAGACTCTGGTATTGGGGTTTGCATTTATTACTGGTTTAAGGTTAAGATTTCAGGTACATGTTTTCAGCTTTAATATGATCCAACGACATTTTTACTGACTTCATTTGTGGGATGAGTTACTTTCTAACTGAGAGAATTTTGTGGAACAATACATGAATGTTTGTCTTGAAGGTGGTAGTGGATTTAAAGTGTTTCACAAAAATATTTTTCATGAGTACATATTTGATGCTATTCCTTTTCATGACATAATGGCATAGCCTTTGTGGAAATCATTTGAGTATATACTTGGAAAACAGTTTTTCTTAAGATAATTGGGCATTTTTAATGTCTTAACTGAGTTGAAATCTGCTGGGTACGTGTAATAGTCTTGCTAAGATGAAACAATTTTTGCAGCACAATGAAAGCGTCAGGGTTTTATGGTTCTCTTGTGCTAATAGTCTAAGAATCAAAATGTTTAGTGTCAGATAATCAATATATACAATTTCTTAGTGCCAAGTTATTGCCTTTGAAAAATTATCACTATTGTATTTGTGTCTAAATTATGAAATTTTGCTAAAAATAAATGCCAGATACCTGTAGCTTTAATATTATATTTCTGAAACAACAGCTAACACAGTCAGACAGATGAGCCATCATGGTAGTTTGGGAGCAGGAAGGGCAAGTGCAGATTTGACTAATTCCTCCATAATTCAATCGTCAGTTGCTCCTAAGAATTTTGTCTAGAAAGGAGTAAAGCAACCATGGTAAAAGGAAAGCAGCAGATTGTACAAAGGCTGGGAAGGCCAGAAATAGATTTTTTGTGTGAAACAGACAATAATTTGGAGATAAAGGGATTGAAATGAAAAATATTTCCAAAAATTTGGTATTGGCCTTTTTTTTTTTTCCCAAACAGGAATTTGTAGGCAGTAACTGAGGCCAGAATATTAAATCTCCATATTATTCAAATAATTGAAGAGAAAAATTGTCCTTACCTTTATCTATCCTATTTTTTCCCCTTATTGACATTTATTTTTGCATTGTTCCTTCCACAGGGATAAAAATACAGTGCTAGCAAAACGTACCAAATCATGAAGCTCTGAAAGGAGCCAGCCCTCGGTTAGATTAGAGGGCTTTGGCAAGGGCAGTGGCAGCTCAGATATCATAGAATCATAGAATAGTCTGAGTTGGAAGGAACCATGGAGGTCATCTAGTCCAACCCCCCTGCAGCAAGCAGGGACATCTTCCACTAGATCAGGTTGCCCAGAGGTATCCTTGGCATATCATTATATTGTGACTGGGTCCACTCTCTGGCCAGGCTTTATCCATCTCAGTCGAACTGACAATGAATATTGTTTGTGAGCTTGCAGGCCTTTTGTAAAAATGCTGAACCTCTAAGGCCTGGACTAACACATTGGTGCATGGGACTCTGAAGGGGCACCAGTCTGGGTTGGTGTGCCTTCGAGTTCTCCTGGAGCTTCCTACCACAGGAAGAGGAAGATCACTCTGGGAGAAGGCAGCATTGACCTCTGTTCCTCACCTCACTTCACACAAAGACACTGACACAGTGCAGATGGGCTTTGTGATGTTTCAAGATTTGTCCGTAGCTTAGGAAACTATGATTTGGAAGTGGGGCACAATCTGAGAAGCTGGCTAGGCTGGCTGGGTCGAGCTGCTGCTCCGCCGGAGGTAGCATCCTGCCGCAGGGTCCTGCCCCACACCCCGCTCACAGCGGCAAGCAATGGAGCGGTTCGGAGGAGGCTGTTGTTCTCAGAAGCGTGCACATCCTTCTGTGCTAGTTTGGAAGAAACACCTCCACTGTTCGGCTGAAGCCCTGGTGAATCTGAAAGACAGCCTGAGGGTAATGAGATCGTGTCTCTCTCATTTCCACACAATTCTAAGTTCATTCAAAATAAAAACAGTGAATATCAAGCCAGGAAGATTCAATATGACTTTGTTAGAAAGCACAGATCACACAGTCTCCAGGTAAGATAGATAGGATTTGCACAACTGATCTGTATGGAGTAATGAAGTAACCATTCCTTAGCCAAATGGCTCCAATAGATCTCCAAATGCTATGAATCTACAAGACAAGTGATGGAGCAGTGATTTACTTAACAGGTTTTTCCTAATGCACTTGTGCGTCCTTTCCTCTTTATGAGGACACTCATTGCTGTGTGTGAGATTGATAAAGCATTAGGCACACACAACTGCAACCCTATCACTTCTTTGCTGTCCAGCTGCTAAAAGACATATAGTGCTGTGATTTTTTCTTTGCCCAATTAAGTGACAGTTTATTTTGGTGGCAGGAACAATTCTTGTAAACTGAATAATGGTTAGAGGAGTAGTTACAGTAATTAACAATGTTGAATGGAAATCTTTTTAAAAAATAGTTATTTGCGCTAAACCCCCAAATAAATAACTTCTATTGTTATCAGTAGGGAGCGAGATAAAGGGGTTTTGCCCTTATTTCCTCACTGCAATTTCATCACAGTGATTTCAGCTTGTTTCTGAGCCGAGCGATCTTCAGAGGATACTGACTTGGTGCCAGTGCTTGTACTAGTGTTTTACTTTTTCAATCCCAGCAAAAGAACCTCTGTAATAACAAATGTAGCTAATAGAGTTTTCTTTTATTCAGACATTATCTGTTTGGCAATTTAGGCTGTTTTAAAGGTTTTTCCTTTTTAAGTTTTTTTTTTTTTTTTCTTAAAATAGGTAGAAATGCATGTTCAGGGAAACTTTTGAAAATGCTGTGTTTTGAAATAAAATATTATTATTCTGTTGAAATATGAAAAGCAAACATAATCATAGCATAAAAAGAAAGATTAAAACTCCATCATGTATTAGTTTTAAAGATAAAGATTTTTTGCATGGTTTGGAAAACAGCTATTTACTAAAAAATTTTGTTCTAGATCATCAGAAAACATCCTAAATTATAATCCATTTGCAGGGTTTACTGGTTTGTTGGAACATTATGAGAAACTAAACCCCTTTCATTGCATTATGTCAAGGAGTCTGCTTCCATACCAAGACTTTTTGTTGCTTTAAAAGATCAAGGTTAAGTCATGTCTAATAATAAAGTCTGGTGCACAAGCAGGTCTTGAAAGTTTCCCGTACAATATGAAAGAAACCACTACTATT
Organism: Pterocles orientalis; assembly: GCA_011057875.1. Taxonomy (NCBI): domain Eukaryota; kingdom Metazoa; phylum Chordata; class Aves; order Pterocliformes; family Pteroclidae; genus Pterocles; species Pterocles orientalis. The sequence goes on along the minus strand of WKFP01014995.1, from coordinate 261,422 downwards.
AAATGCTCTAATTATAATTTTATTTTAGTGTATTATTAATTTTAAATCTTTCCAAACTTACTTAGAAATGATATTTTTTTTTCCTGAAAAGAAGACTTCTGAGGGGATTAAGAGTGAAAACAGCTTTTAATTGGCAAGTTACATATGTGCATTGGGAGCAGCCCTAGGCTGCTAGTACTGCCTCAGGGCTTCAGTAGCGCCTGTTGAAACTCTGCCATCTTTCTCTAGGTGATTATTGGGTGGTGAGTCCATCAAGCCACAATGCATACTCCCAATGATCCTTGGAGCTTTCTGACTGCCTCTGGTCTGTTTTTAGTGGACTGGTTTTCAGAAAAATAATGTTGCTGCTGATCCCGAAGCGTCCTCTAACTTAGTGATTCAGAAAAGAGTAAAGGACTAATTTCAAGATCATGATACCTTCTGAAATTCTGATATAGTAGCGAAAATAGTTGCATGACATGGGCAAGTTCCCTCATATTAACATGATTCCATATTAACGTGTCTTATGAGGAACTGAAAGTCTTTATTAACACTGTACCCTGGTAAGAGTAGTTTTTAAGATATAGTTCATGCTATTATAAAAATAATGTAATGTCAGCTCACTCTTTTGGCTGCTGCTGTGCAATCTTTGTCAGGCAGTGGTACAAGAGGCAAATCCCTGTTTTGAATACTAATGACAGGGCCTCTGTCTGCTCTGGTAAGTTTTCACTCCCACTTGTTATGTGTGACTTAGGTTGTTTGCATTTCTAGGCAGGAACAGTGTCATGCCAGATATTTGACAGAAGACTCCTGGGGAACAGGGTGTAGGTACTGATTAGGTCTCTGCATGTGACAGTGTCAAACAATAAGAAATAAAAGCACCTTCCCTTTTCAGAACTATGTCTATCATAGCTTGATTAGAAATAACCATATATTTTCTTAGATCCTTGAAGGGTTGATTAAGTTTTCTTATATTAATACACTGGAATTCAAATCATTTTTATGTTGGACCCTAACCAGTCTGTAACCTACCTCACTATGATAAATTTTATTTGCTAAGACTGAAATAGGTTATCTAAAGGAAACTGAAGTAGTCCTTCCTGATGTGACTAGAAAATGAAGTTCTTCCTTCAATGAGCTCCTGACACTACTGCTAAAAAAGCACTACAACAGGGAAGAAATAAATATGAAACATAAAGGTGCATGTGGTTGTCTTTTATAGAAAACTATTTTTTACTTACAGGAAAGGCAGAAACAGCAAACCAACAACAAAACTGTAAAAACAAAGTAGCAAACAACAATAACTAAGGAAAGTGTCATAGTGTTCACAGAGTCAGACTGTTTTGGGTTGCAGGGGACCTCTAAAGATCAGGTAGTTCAACCCCCCTGCCATGGTCAGGGCTGTCTTTCCCCAGATGTTTGTTAACTGTCCCGTGGCAAGCTGGCATTGTGATGTGTAGGAAGCCGAGCAACATGGTTTTAAACCCCTGGCTGGCAAACACCACACAACTGCTTGCTCACTCTCCTTCCTTATTATGATCAAAATTATAATAATAATAATAGTAATATATACAAATACACAAATGAGTGATACACAGTGATACTGCTCACAACACGATGACCAAGGCACAGCTCTTTCCCGGCTAACAATCCTGGAACAGGACCAGTCCTGGAACTGCAATCCCAGAAAAGATATAAGAGTCTGAGTGTCTGAGACACTGATGCGACCCTGAGAGAGGGGTGACCCAGAGGGAGACAACCCTGAGCAAGAGAGAGGACTTCCAGACAGAGCCTCATCTATGTACTGGCCATGACGTGCATGATATGGAATAGACCATTGGCCAATTTGGGTCTCAATCCTAAACCGAAGGTCGAATCCTAGGCTAGTAATTGGTGCTGTGCTCCCTCCCAGCTTCTCCTGCACCTGCAGACACTGGCACAGCAGAGATGCTGAAAAGTCCTTGGCTGCCCTGGTAGCAACTATCAACATCAGTATGTGATCAGCCTTCTTCTCAGCACAAATCCAAAACACAGCCTCACACTAGCTACCATGAAGAAAGTTAACTCTGTCTCATCTGAAACTAGGGCAGAAAGTCAGAAAAAGTGTTTAGGGATTTTTTTGTTTGGTTGGTTGATTTTTAGGTTTTGGGGTTTTTTTGGTTGGTTTTTGGTTTGTTTTTTTTTTTTTTAATATCAGTCTGTTCATTTTGTACTAGGTTAGCGAAGGATACAAGTACAGTCTCAGCCCTGATTCTGGCTTCTCACTTTTCTGATGGTCTTATGGTATTTTCTTATAATGAATGATGTATCATAATGGTTATGATACATGTATATACCAATGAGTACAAAAGTGTGCTTTCCAGCAGCATACCTGGTATCTAGAAGCTATAATAAATTCAAAGTTGCCTTATCCTAGTTTGATTTAATTTGAAAACCTTCTCTTCCTTTATTTCAGATAGAATACTGAAAAATTAATGAATGACATACTTGTCATTATGGGATTATAACAATTAATGTGGTGTAGGAAGTTGTTCCTCAATTCCTGCATCAGGCAGAGAAACTTACTTTAACATTTGCTGCACTGGTAGTAAAATATAAACATAAGTTCAATATTTTCTGGCATCAGCCTTTAGAAAGTCATGTTAATTTTCAGTAAATGGTATTTTAAGAGGAATGCTCATATGTAGATGAAAGAACATACTCAAGGCATTTCATGTATTCTTCTTATTTTTTTTCTTACAACCTTAAAGACATGAAGAAGTGCAAAGGATTCTGGTTATGGACTATTTTCCTGATGCAAAGTTTGTATTTACTAGAGATAGAACAGACCCTGAACTTTTGACTCAAACTCAGTCACTCAAATTTTGGTCATATAGTGTCAGCATATTAAGTGAAGGGAGGTGCAGGAGAGAGCTGTGCAAGGGGCTTGGCGGGAGGAGTTGAAAATGAAAATTGTATTTTAAATATCTTTTTTTCTTCATTGTCTGAGAACAGTATCAGTTTCTACTCCACTCCCCTCTACTGTCGTTAGGGAGAGGGGATAAGATTGATCCCCTGCTGCAAAATATAAATCCTCCTCACCTAGTTGTATTTGTTTGTCTTACTTGCTCTTTGAATGTCATATAAGTGGAATAAGGTCAGTTTGCTTTCTGATATCCTATGCACAGGATGTTTTCTTAGCTGCACTTTGGGCAGCCTGCTGAGATCAGTGCTGTCATGTAGAGTGACCGTCCTTCCCTCATATGCTCAATGGGGGAACATTCCCCCCTGGATCCTGTCAACCCTGTGCTTGTGGAGGCGAGCATTCTGCTCAGACCCTCAAAGCATGACACTGTCCTAACCCCGTGAGGAACACCTACAGAGACATGTTAATGTCTTCCCAGGGTGTGTGAATGACTCACAGTTAGTTAGCAGAGAGGAGCTGTGTCCTCCTCCTCTGTCTCACCTTCTTCATTCTTTTGCTCCATGTGTTCCTCCAGTATTACTCTTCTCCAAGATTGTCAGCAAATCAAAACAGAAAAAGAACACCCTACTTTGAACAGCTGGAGAGAGAGGGGAATTTTTCTCCAATTTCTTCTCTCATTCTCTATCTGTCTTCACAGAGAAGCACTATTTTAAAACATTTCTTTGTACTGTTGAAGTGGGAGATCTGTTGCTGATTTTTTCCCTGAAGCCTCAAATTATTTTTGATTCTTGTCAAGCTATGTGTCCCAGACCTCCTACTAACAAAAATGTCCGTCTCTGTGTAGGAGCTGGTAAGCTGTTCTGACAGCTGTTCTGACTAGGAAGCATCCAGCTTAGGGTGATGGTCAAAATCTAACAACGACCAGAACCACCTCCATCCCTCACTTAGAGCTGTGAGAGAAAAACTGACAGCTCGTCTTTAGATGGTGACTGGGAGCCTGAGAGCTTGACTTTTCATGACTCTGAGACTGGTGACCCTGAGAGCCTGACTTTTCATTCCAGGACATCATCTTTATGTTTCTGTAATTTCCACTGACTTCAGAATACCTCCAGTACTTAAAATTCTTTTATGGTTTTAGGAGTCAGCCTTCAAATCTGAACATCTCTATATTGTAGTATTTTGATAGGGCCATTCAACTCCCATAAATAGTCATAAGTCTATTGATCTTGGTTTTATTTGGTTTAATCTTTAGTATGAAAAAAAAAAGCATATAAGTAGAACACAATTATTTGGCTGGTAAACCTTTTAGGAACAAAAAGTGGTTCTCACGTAACACTGACTGCACTTAACTTCTTAGCAGCATTGGAATCGGAATGTTAATCTCTGTGAATAAAATGCAACTTCAGTGTAACATTTCTGCCATCAACACATTTAGTTGAAATGCATTTGGACAGTTGTAAACCTCTGCAGAGATTCATAAAAGTCAGGAAAAGAAGACAAACCTTTATCTTCTGAATTATGCCTCTAACGGTGTGGGCTGTTCTTACCTACATTTACTGGCACCATTAGCTAGAAAAGATGATCAGTGGTTGACACACATAGACAGAAATTGTCAGCTAGAAAAGATGTGTGTACAGAAATGGCTCATTTCATTCAAACGAACAGCATTCCCTTTTCCCAGTGTCCAAGGTGAGCAGTGTGCCAGCAATGCGTAGGAGATGGGAAAGAGAACAGGAGCAGGAAGCCAGCTTCTGTACGAAATATAAACCAGTAGTGGCTGCCTCTCAGAGGCTTTCTGGGAGGCAGCAGTTCACTGCTTGCAACATCCCCGCACCTTCCGGGATTCACCACCTCACATCTCCAAGACAAGGAGAGGGAAAGCTGCCACTTCTGCTGAGCTGAGATTTCAGTATGAGAGGTGAGCCAGGAGTCCTATACAGGAGACAACAAGGTAGTGCTGATCAGCTGATGGATGTCAGCTGGCAGCCAGTGCCAGAGCTAACTCAGGGGGAACAACGTATCAAAACAAGTTCCTGCAAGCACGCTGAGAGGAACAGTATTTTTCTCAAAGTTATGCTATACCTATATGAAAAAAAGAGCAACAGAATGGTAAACAGAGACATTAACTTCTCCAGGCTCTCTTCAAATATATTGTATTTTCACAATTGGAACGCACAGTTGAAGGCTGCAGCTCTTAGTAGTAGGCTTCTGTTGAGGAGCTCTGGAACATCTAATGTCTCCTTAATCTACCAGACATACTGTAGGGAAAAAATTGGTTACCTGCTGTTTTGGCAGCCAGCTTCTGACTCACACTTCACAATTACTTTTCTCTCCTAGAGAAGTTTGTTTGAACTACAGGAAAATAGATTGGCCCTGGAAGGGAGGTAGTGTAGTGCAAGACAGGCACGGCAATAGAATGTCTCCCCACTGCCTCATTTGGCTTCAAGGGGATGCTGCTGGTTCCCAGGATCATGAGGAGTGCTGCTGTCAGGAGGCAGAGAGAAGATGAAAGGCATGCACCAGAGTTATGTCCCACCATGGGCCATTTCTTGTTGCTCTCCAGCTGGCCAAACACAGACTGATCAATTCTCTCACTGTTCATCCTAATGTACCTCCATGCCTCACCCTGTGCAGTTGTTGTTTATAACTATTTTTCTAAGTCATTTTTTAAAAGAAAAAAAAATCTCTATACATTGAGTATAGACTTTGAGCATCTCTCTCTGAGAAAGATTCAATGGGTTGATTCTATGTTTCTATAAGGAAACCTGCTTAGTTAAAAATTTAAGCAAAGAATAACGGCGTTTTAATTCTAATTGATAAGCCTTTAGATGGTGTGAATAATTGGTTTGGCAGAGCATCTATCCTCTTTCCATGACCTTTTCTGAGTGCTTCTTTGTAACCAGTTTCACTTGTTATTAGAGAACTGGCTATTTACATATGTCTCAATACAAAAGCCCAAAGAAGTACTGTGATCTGAAAATCCACATCTGGCTGAAATGTGTCTTTGGAAGTTCGTTAGCAATAGCAGGTTTGTATCCAGGGTGGAAATTTGTAACAGAACTCTTGTTTCCAGTTGGTAAGTAGGGTAATAAATAAAAATAGCATAACAAGAGAATAAGTTAAAGACTTGATTAAAGACTAAAAAACAAAAACAAACAAACAAGCAAACAAAAAAACACACAAAAAAAACCAACGAAAAAAGTTAAAAACTCAAAATTATTTAAAAACTAAAACTCAAGGATCTTCCTTAAAACACAATAACTGGAGAGAGACATACCCTTAAAACACAATAAGTGGAGATAGACATACTGGAATAGTAACAGTCTGTGCCACTTGTCTGTTAAGTGACAAACTGATGTTAATATTATCTTAAGACTGAACAATTTAGGGAGAAAGATTTTGAAAATGCTTATGGGTTTTAGCTTCAAAAGCCCTCCCTAAATATTTTAAAACCGTTAGTGTTCCTAAACTCCTTTAGCATCTTTTAAAACTTTCTCAATTTTTAAACAGTCTTTGTATTATTAGAACCTGACTACTTTATAACTGCAAACTGTCTATAGTATCCTTCTGCCTGAGGCCTATCTTGCATATATATTTGTTTTTATTTCCTAATTCACGCAGATGCTTTTAGTTTTCAATAAAAATTATGGGAATATCTGTCACCACTGAACCACTGCTTCACTGAAGCACAGGAAGTGAGAAATGAAGACACAGGAGCCAGGGGCCTGCTTTGATCAGAAGCAGGAATAAAGACATGAATGGAACCAGAGAATGACCTCCTGTTGAATGGCTCTCCGTAATAAAAAGACGGCACATGTTGCATTTCCCAGTGCTAGCAAGACTGAGTTTTGGTATTTAATTTCCTTCAGATTCTCTTCAGATAGTATGACTAATAAGTTGTCTATATTCATGATCCTTTTTAATGCAGTTTCTGTAGGATTAGTTTCTGTTGCTGATGTGGATGTAAACAGTTTGTGGAGAGCTGTTTACCTAAGCATGTCTTGTTATTAAGTTTCTTTATTAACAGGTGCCATTGAACTCAGATGTGCTGATTTAGTGGTTAAAAGTATGCTAATTCACACAGCATTGTAATGAGTGTCTGTAAAAAAAATCTGCAATTAATATTATAAATTCATTTTTAAATGAATATGTTCTAAGGAAGAAGAAACAGTCAACTGAGTTCAAAGATGAAGATTCACTTCTGCAGTAAGTCCTTGAAATTCAAAACTTTCACTATGGATTTTTGGGGTCTAGAAAAAGCATTGAAAAGTGACTCAATAGAAGTGGAGGGAAGGATAGGAGGGAAAGGGGATAACTATCTGTGTTGCCACTATTATCTATCTAAAAGTAAATTTTTTATGAGATGAAATAAATTCAGAAGCCTAAGTAAAGCATTGTTGGCTCTGGAGTTTGGAATATTTGTAGATATACCTGGTCTCCATTTACAACGTGTAGATAAATCAGTGGCTAATATTTCTAAAGGCTTAAAATGTTAGGCACTTTGTAAATACATTGAAATTGTTCTAAATGTCCTGTTACACATGACAAAAAGAAGTGCCTCTGCCAAGGAAGTTTCTTGTACAAAATATTTTTAGAGCACCTGGGAGCAGTGCTTTAGACTAACATTCGTAATTTTCACAGAATCATAGAATCAAAGAATCAGAGAATGGTTTGGATTGGAAAGGACCTTAAAGATTATCTAGTTCCAACCCCCCTGCCATGGGCAGGGACACCCTCCACTAGACCAGGTTGCCCAAAGCCTCATCCAGCCTGGCCTTGAACACCTCCAGGGATGGGGCATCCACAGCTTCTCTGGGCAACCTGTTCCAGTGTCTCACCACTCTCACAGTGAAAAATTTCTTCCTAGTATCTAATCTAAATCTGCTGTCTTTTAGTTTATAACCGTTATCCCTTGTCCTCTCACCACATTTCCTGATAAAGTGTGTTTCCCCATATGTGGGAATATCTTCTGTAGTTTGTTTTACTGAGACATTCATGAAGGCTGGAAACCACATCAATGCAAATGGCTGCTTTAGATATGACACACAAATTAATTTTAAGGAAGAATCTGGAGTAATGGAGGAGAACTGAACATTATATTAATGGGAAGGCATAAGATATTTAGTAATGATCTAGAAAAGTTCTGTCAAGCTGTGAATGAATGTCTGTAATTATATGTGAAAGTTAGCACACAAAAGGGAAGTGCTTCTGGGGATAAATTAGAAAAACAATTTATTATTCTAGTATCACGGGAAGTAAAAGTAATCATACAATAATTTACCTCTGGATCACTTTATCTCCATCAATGACACAGAAAGTACCATTTAAATTAGTCATCCAATACTGAGCTCTTTAAACTGAGAGCTTTAAGCTTCTATAGAGTGCATTTAAATAACTGATTTAGAAAAAGGTGTTCATATTTAAAAAAAATAAGACCAACTTTTACTATATGCCTAAGAAAATGAAGTGTTAGGTAGTCACAATTCATAAAAGAAACTTCACCTTTTCTATGTAAGCTTCATATTTGGGACAGATATTTGTTGTGTTTGATTCCATACTTTACTCACATAGTGAGAGGTAATAACCTGTTACAGGTCACACACGAAAGCAGCTGGGTATTCTTCCTGCTTTAAGTTTTTTTCTCATTTAAGCCCAATTTGAAACGTTGTCTTTTTTTTTAAGCTACTGTCTACAAATACCAAATAGCCCTATTTGTATGGTTCTGTGGTCTGCACAATACTGGCTCACAGAGGAGTCACTGTGCCTGATGTTGATAATATGTGAACAAAGTCCACAGTAATAAATGTTTGCCGGGAAAGTACTCTTGTATTGTAAATTGTTTTGGATTTGCAGTACGTATTCCATAAGAGCAGGTCAGTGAATCAGATTTTTTTTTTAGCAAATAATTCTTGTCATTATCAGGAGATGCCTAGAGTCAAGAAAAATGAGGCTGTAGTAGAAGAGAAGGAAATGCATTTTATCATTGCATACCTGATTGTAAGCTGTACCAGTAAAGGGTCTTGCTAAGGTCTCCAAGAAAACTGAGGGACAATTATACTGTGCTTCCTCTGTCAGCATTCCAGTTCATCATGTAAAAGAAGTTTGCATATATGTGCACTGTGCATCTTGCTCAACACAACCAAACACTCATTCATTATTTCTGCCTTAATAGTAATAGTCAAGATATTCCAACTAATTGTCATAGCTCAGGTTTTCTACATTGCCAAGTATAAGGTATAAGGTATGGGAGGGGTTTCTCCACCTGAAATATGCATCTTCTGTACAGAGTTCAAATCTCAACACAAATCTGTGGCAAGCATGGCAGCTGTGTGTGTGTGGACTTTTAGAGGTTGATACCACTCTGTCTCCAAAGTTTTTTGTAACTAGTAAAAGGTAAGGCTAGCTGTACACATAGGAGATGCAACTTCTCCACTGATACCGGCACAATCTTTCAAAACATATTCATGACAACTAAACACTTGGAGAAGCTGAAAATCAGTGCTTCATGGAAGACTGAGACCTGCAGAGACACTGGAAAAATCAGTTGTTCTGAAATTGAAAAGCAAATCCCAATTACCAAGTAAAGAGGTGTGGGTAGCCTGGACTAATACTGCCACAAAAAATAATGCCAACGAGATAGTTGTGTGGTCCTTTTTTGTTTGTTTGTTTTGTAATAGGTCCTCAGAGGATTCCAATATTCCTCAAAAGCAACACAAATTTTCTTGGATATCTGTAGCATTCAGTGTGTCATGATCAGTGTCTGATGAATGTTGGTAAAGAGTTTGCTTTTAATTACTCTCCTGAGTTTACTGAGTGCTGAAAAGCATACCAATATTTGGAAATGTGTCTGCAATGCCCGCTGTGATCCAGCAGTTGGAAATTCGGCAATTTTTTTTTGTTCTTTTTCTGTCAGCATCACTTGTTTTGATATTTTCATCCAATTTGGATACACTGATTAAATAATGTCCTCTGAAAAAATATTTCTTGACTTAAGTTCTCAAAAATTTTTGCCCCATCCCCTGCATAAGCAAGATCTTTCCTGTCTGCTTTCAGTATGGAGACAGTTGGAGTCTGTTACCTGTTTGAAGCAACTTCAGCTGTTATCTTGCACATCCAAAGTGGGCACTTCTGGAGAATTTTAGAACAAGGTATTCTCAGGTGTTAGTAGTTAATGAACTGCAAATGGGTTCTGTTACTCAGATGGGAGACAGTGAGTTAAATTGTTATTCCAGAGAAACATAAAATAGGTGGGAACTGAGGCCCACTGTCTCTCCAACAGCTCCCACAGTCTTATGGGAGATGTTGCACACTTCACAATGTCAAAGGAAAGACAGAGAGCAGGCAAGAAGGAAAGATTTTCTAGTCTAGTTTTGGCTGCTTTGATTTCCAGTGCCTGACCTATAGTTTTTTAATTGCTGAAAATGCTGGAGGCATGAAAATAAAATCGTGAGTGCCACAAGCCAAAATGGCGTCTTCTAAGGCAGATGTAAAATATCTCTTGCAGGTGGGAGAGGTGAGTTCAGGTTCTCTCCAACAAGGAAGATCTAACCTAAGTCATTGAGTGCTAGCTGGCTTTTTGACTGTGTCCTATTCTTTGACCAGTTAAGGTGACTCAAATTGCTGCCTGCTCCACTAGTGCTATATTTTCTTTGCTTTTTCATATGTCATATCTTACTTTCATATATCATTCAATTGAATGTTTATTTGCTTGTTTGTTTTGCCTTTCCACAAATCGTCTAAATTAAGTACATTGTGAGAGACATAAAACTGAAGTTATTTTTAATTCTTTTGAGCTTGGCAGCCTTTATGTGCACTCTTTTTATTAGCTGGCAATTACACTTTTGGTGATGTAGAAAGAAGAGCAATTGGATGGGATAAATAAATCATTTTGACCTATGTATAAATTTCATATATTAAAAACTTCACAGAAGGAAAGAAGGGCTGACAATTTATCAGGAAAAACAATTATGGTATATAAAAGACTTAGAATATTTTTCCTTTTTTCATCAAGTCTGAAGTTAGTGCAGAAGGCTTGATAGGGGTGTGTAATTGCTTCATTTGTTAAGCTGTTGTGAATGATTCTGGCTCTGAGAAAAAACGTCTTGTCTATACTTTTGTGTTCCATCCCCCTGCTTCCATTACCCACTTCAAGGTTTTTACTTTATCTGCTAGGCAAAGTGCCTAGAAGCCAAGGGAGTTAAGCAGGGCTGCTTTGTTCTGCTTCTAGGCTGGTGTCAATTGCAGCTCTGGGAATCAACTGTTTCTGCTGCTAGTCTCTGTAATGGTTATGTTCAAAATGGCTTATGTCATCACGTCATCTCATCAACTTCATGTCAAAGAGACATGCTTCAAAAAAGGTACCGGGACTGAGCACACTGGTTGACATTGACAAGCAAATAAGCAGAAAGATAATATCTTACTATCTTTCTGTTTTCTTTTCTGCCTTTCAATTTTATGATTGTTTTAGTCAAAATATATGTGTATCTTACCTTTGACAGGTTTGTATAATGCTGTGTAAAATAATCACCTGGTAGTAATTTATATGTTTGTGACTCACATTGAAAAGCTTGTTATGTATCAAAAGAAACATACTATGAAAGAAACAAAATATGGTGTTACCCTGGGTGTCTCCATAATACAGAATTTTTCTTAGGGTCTTTTAAAAAATTTCTATGATTTTAAAAGCTTGAAAGTAATGTTCTTTTATAGCTTTCTGTTGGTTTGAATGATGCATACTACAGTGAGTATGTATTTATTGTTTTATTTTTTTCGCAGATATTTCATCCATCATAACACAGAAGAAGATAGGTATTTCACTATTGATGCTAGTACTGGGACCATTAAGACTGCCAAGATCTTTGACAGAGAGGAGACACCTTGGTACAACATTACAGTGGCTGCTTCTGAGATAGGTAAATAACATATTTATTACATAATATTAAAAATTAATATTCGGATTTTAAGAAACACTATCTTGAGATGTCACATTATTTTGAATACCATGGGGTCTTTAGCCAGTTTGGCTAAAGGAGAATTTTCTCTGTATGTGTAAATTCCCTAATTCTACAGAACAAATAAACAAAACCCCACATGCCTGTGTGATTCTACCTATTTAAATTTAAAATATTTTGCTGTATGGGATACAAGGCTACCAGTTTACCCAGGAACAGTTCCAGGCATTCAGTGTCCTAAAATGAACAGATTGTCCTGTTTGTATTTCGTGTTTCATATATATTAGAGGATAACATTGTATAGTACTGCCTGCGAAATTCATCCTTCATTCTTATATCTGCTGTTTTAGTGAATTTCGTGTTAAATATACCAATATTCATTTACATCTGATGGATGCCTAGTAGCTGCTGATTATCAGGGCATACCTCTGTCCATTTAGTAAGTAAATTGACAAATAAAGCTACAGTAAATACTTACCTGTGCATTGGAAAAGCCTCAAAGTCTGATGAATTTCCATTGTCTCAGATAAGCACTGCAACAGTCAAGAAACGTCTGACTGAGTAGTCCCAGATAAATATTTTCACATGAGGCAAAGGTAGTTTAAAGAACATTTCAGTTAACCTTTTTATTACAGGCTCTTTATTTTGGCACAGTCAAAATTTAGAGATAAAATCCCCAACAAACCAAATGAAAAAAAAAATCCCAACCTGGATCTGTAGATCCAGTCCTGCTAAGATAGTCTTTCAGTGGCAGTGATTTTGATCAAAACTGTGAACTTCTTTTATGTTGTACTGATGTACTCATCCAAATCCATTTTAAAATCAGTAATTGGATCTACAATGGAAGAAGGAACATCTGTTGTGTATGCAGCATCAAGGCCAGAACTCTTGTGCTAAGTGCTCTCTATCCCATATCTACAGCCTTTTATGGCATTCGCTTGCAAGTCCATGCACAAGGCATTGCAGAACTAAGACTGAAGCTGAAAAATAGGTGGAAGGCTATGACCAAAATGTTATTTAGCTGTAAAGGGACAGTTTCCAAGTTTGTCTAGCATGGTAGAAGGCATTTGTACCTTCTGACACAGTATACTTAGCCAGGAAGATAGCAGAATCTTCAAGGCCCAGAAGGATTGGACTGCTTCAACAATAAGAGGTGCTCTGTTGAAATAATCTTACGGTTACAGTTAGTTTCTTCAAATGTTTTCCTCTCCTGACTTTACACTACACTTCAATGACAGCATTCGATTTCTACTGATCATCCTTTGGACAAGTATTTGTAGCTGTGCTTATTTTATGCAAAATAAATTTACAATCAACATCATATTTCTACCCTCAAATGTATGATAACCTCATGTTTCAGCCTTATTGCTTCTGAGCCTTTCATAAGAGGTTTGGTTTCACTTTTAGTCTCAGTGTGTGAAATACACTCTGCATTGATTAAATGTCCCTCCTGAAATCAGTGGAAGTTCTGCTTTTCTCTGTGGGAATAATTTTGAGTTAATATAATGATCAGTGATTTTTCTGTTTACACAGACACTGCCTAAAGCCCACTAGAGTTCATTGCCATGAGAATGCACCAGTCCTTTTTTTTCTTCAACTGTAGCATACAGTGAAGAAGAGTGGGATTTTTGGTGTCCAGAGCATACCACTGAAGCTGTTGCTTTGATTTTCCAAGAGCTAGTACTTCCTGAAAACTCCTTGTTGTATTAAGGAATAAGAAAGATGAGAAAATAATACTGTATTTTTAACTGAAGAATCCACAGACTATGTTTGGTGCAAGGGCACAGACTAAAACTGAGCTAAGAATTAAGGAAGGTTGAGAGAAACTCGTGTAAGAACAAGATACATTGAAGTATGGGCTAGATAAATGAATAGTGAACTAGGCTGAAAGTTGTCTGAAATGGCAGGCTCAAAGGGTTGTGGTCAGCAGCCCAAAGTGCAACTGGAGGCCAGTCACTAGTAGAGTACCTCCAGGGGCTGATATTGGATGCAATACTGTTTAATCTCTTCATTAATGACCTGGTTGATGGAATAGAGTGTACTCTCAGCCAGTCTGCAAATGACACAAAACTGGAGTAATGACTGGTACACCAGAGGGTCATGCTGCCATCCAGAGGGATCTCGACAGGCTGGAGAAATGTGTGAACTGGAATCTTATGAAGGTCAATAACAGGAAATGCAGAGTCCAGCACCTATACACATGCAGGCCCAACTAGCAGGAGAACAGCTTTTCAAAAAAGGACCCGGGAGTTATTGTAAAATAAGTTATTGTACTGATTAAGATCAATATTTAATATTGATGATGCAAAAGCATAGACGTTCATTCTAAATCTAAGCTAGGTGAAGATTTTTGTTCTTGATCATGAAAACATGAGAAACTATAGTTCAGGCTGTTTCTGTGTTAAATTATTCACTCAGCTTTCATAATAACTTTAATTATACCAGTCTAACTTTAAAAAAAAAAACAACAAACAAACCCAAAACCAAAACCTAAACAAACCATGACAACAAAAAAACCCAAGCAAAAACTAACAAACAAAAAAACCCAAGTCCACAAAAGACTGCTGATGTCAGGACTGTTATTCTGAGTGTCATTCAGGTAGAATTTATTTTCATAAAGCCCATGCAAATTTTGTTAATATGGAGAGGCAGTCTCAAACAGCAGTAGCTGTATTAAAAAGAAGCTTACTTCTTAAATAAAGTTTTTAAAATTTCTCCACAGAAACTAATGGAAGAAAAGATTCAAGATTCCAGACTGTCTGTTGACAGGAACTTTTGTAAGATTTCAAAGTACTTGCTGGTGGAAGGGCTGATACTCAATGAAATTGATTCACTTTACAGATATTTAGTTTTCTGGCAGGAGAACTATTTATTCTAGGAAAAGACTCGAGCATAAGAAAGCAAGGCCTAACACAGGTGAATCAGAGCGATGTTTCTGCTTCAGTTACCCCTTAAAACAGTGACTATTCACTTCAAGAAATCTACTCTTGAGGCAGAATGCTAATAGGGCACAGAATATATCTGGCTGTTTCATAATGCGCAGGCCTGAAATATGTGTCAGCACTGATTGTCTTAAAACTGGAAATCTGCCAAGCTACTGCAAGAAATTTGTCTAATTAACAATAATATACTACTAAACGGACCAGTTATTAGAGTGGTTTGGAGACTGCAGGTGAGTTGTACACCTGAGAAAGATTGGAGCTTATGTTTATTTTATAATAAAACAGCAAAACCAAACCTAAAAAAAAAAGTTTATAAGGTCCCTTTTAATTCATTCTCATTCTCTCCCCCACATTGTAAACTGTGCTATTGTCCTGCGTGCACATCTATGTAGGATAAACAATCTGACAAAATTCAATACTGTTTGGTAAGTGGTGTTAATACTTTCCCCATTAGAATTTTGTAGTGAGTA
This sequence comes from Pterocles orientalis, assembly GCA_011057875.1. Classification (NCBI taxonomy): domain Eukaryota; kingdom Metazoa; phylum Chordata; class Aves; order Pterocliformes; family Pteroclidae; genus Pterocles; species Pterocles orientalis. The sequence continues at coordinate 246,175 of WKFP01014995.1, read as the reverse complement.
GGCTGTCAATATGGAAATTTACCTGGAAATGTCAATGATCCCATGAGGTAACTGCTTCCAGAAAGATACTAACAGTATCTTCTGCATTAGGAACCCTTTTGAACTGGTAAGGTATTTATGAATTCTTTGTACTGCAAAGCTGCTGGAGAACAAATATAGGTAGATTCTTTGCATTCCCATGATGTCTCTGTGAAAATAATGCAAATTTAACAGACTAGAGTAAAGCCACACTCAGTAGTAGTGATAGGTACCTTTTTTTTTTTTGGCCACACATTGGGCTAAAAAGTTTGATTTTCCTGCCCTGGTAACTATTCCAAATATACCAGACCTACAGAATAGGTCTCTGTCTCTGGTACCCTCTGCACTGTGCTCTTCCTGCTTTTTTGCTTCCTTCCTCTTAAACATATTATGTCTCCTTATAGCTTTGAAGATGTCCCTGCTTTAAGCTGGGGACTGGACCAGTCACTTCCAGAAGTCCCTTTCAGCTGAGATTTTTCAGTTATACTATGATAATCTGATAATCACATCTTTTTTTGCCTTCTAACTAAAGCTTCTTCAGATTTGTCTAGCATTAAAATCTTCAGTTCTTTCACTATAGGTTATGAATCCACTCCCAGATGGATTTATTCAGCCTTAACCCTTTACTGTGATCTTTGCCTTCTATCCCCTTTCTAAGCTCCTGTGTGCTCTCTCTTTTTCTGCTTTGTGTCCTTCCTTAAATTTGTACTTTTTTCTAGTTCACATACCTCACAAGCTATGTGTGAGAGACTCTCGATCAAAGCTTCAGGAACAGAGCTCCTTTGAGTTGTAGGTCACCTCTAGATCATCTATTGCTAGATATCATGTTCTGTAATTGTAATCACAGGATTTTTGTAGTGGGATTGTCTGATGACACTGATGGAGGAAGTTACTTAAATTAATTGTAAACTGTATTTCAGTGAGCAGTAGGAAATATTCAATCTCTACTTCTTGTGCTGTTCTGCACAATCTCATGACCTGCCTCCAGGGAAGGACTAAACGTATTTAGGTTAATACTCAGACCACAAAAGGTCTCCTGGAGAGAAGGTTACTTCCTTTAGTAATAAGAGTAAAGGTAGACGAATTATTCCTTTCTCCCAACTGCTTAGTAAACAGCCAAGTGTCATTCTTCCTCACCTTCACTTCATATATTCCCAGCATTTTATAATTCCTGGAGGTTTTCCACTAAAAATGTTTTCCAGATAGCAATGGAAAGCCTCAGTCTCTCATGAAGACAATTGAGATAGCTTACTTTAGCCCCTTAGTTCACCTGTTATATTCATAGTTTCAGGCTAAAACTGAAAATACCAACAGTCAAGGAAGATTTTGGTATTTTCTTCCCTAAATTCCTTAAGAGACTGAGAAAAAAAAAGTTTAAAATATTTTTCATATTAGGTAGTCAATATGGCAATGACACTTTCACATTTGTTACAAAGCGATTGATTATTTTTTACCCTACAGTGTGACAGTATTAGATAACTCCAAGAGTTTTCTCCCACTTCAGGTCAAGAGAAACTTGCATTTTTATTGGTGTGATATAACAGTGACTTGAGACTCATGCTACACTTTCCACTCTTTTTAAAAGATTATTTTTCAAAACAGTTAATGAAGCACAGAAGAAAAAAAAAAAAACAAAAAAAAACCCAACACATCTTTTCGTATCTTGCTACCTAAATTTCTGCAGCTGTATCTAGTTCTCATCCAGTTACTGTGTTAAGAAACCATATTTAAACTGAGGATGTCACGGAACAGTGATTATTTCAAAAGGCTTAATACCCCCTTGTGTGTTTTGCAGACAATCCTGGGCTAGTGAGCCATGTTCCAGTTGGTGTTAGAATCCTGGATGTCAATGACAACCCTCCAGAGCTTGCCAGAGAGTACGATGTAGTCGTCTGTGAGAATGCAAAGCCTGGTCAGGTAACTCCCACAGTTATCTTTCTCCCATTGAGAAGAATTACTTTATCTGTTAATGCTATATACGCAAGAAGTTTGATTCCTGGAACCCATGTCAATTCTTTCTGATTTAATTTTTGTATTTTACATTTGATTAAACTTTCTAACTGTATTAGAATGAAGGGAGAAGATTTGGGAATTTATTCAATATATCTTTCTTGTTGCTGAAAAACTGCCCAAACTATCTTAAGTAAAGACAGGCAAAGCTTTAATCTTGTCAGATAACTGTTGGAATTTGAAAAAAATCACTATCCTGAACAAAATGGATGAAGCAGATGTAAGTGCTACATGGTAGATAGTTTCAAACACAGCTCAGCAAAAATGATTGGTTAATGTGGTTGCCATCCTCACTTATTGCATGTTGATTGCCCTTGTCTGTTCAAAGTCCTTATGGAAAAGATGTTGAAAGGGTTTTTCACAACAGTGAGCATGGGGAGGGTCAGAACTGACAGTGAATAGCAGAATCACATTCCAGCTGCTGGTCCCGCATTTGGAGCACTTTATTGCAGTCTATGGTTTAACAATTTTATCAAGTTCCTTTGCTTTTTTTGCATAGATTGAGATTTTACCCAGCACTCTTCTGCTGGTTTTGTCATATTACACAGGTTGTAGACTGCAATTGTGAACTCATATCTTTCCTGAGGAATACATTACTAGTAATAACAGTTTTCTCATCAAATCTTTAAAAGCAGTGTACAGAAATGCATGATGGGAAATTTTTATTTTTAATGTGAGAGTATAAAAATTCTGTACTTTGTCAAACTATAGGCTGACCAAAGTTATCTTGCTTATCTTAACAGTGGCCAAAAGCTGACATCTAAAAAGCAGTATAAGAATATGGCAAGCATGTATGATACTTACTCCAAGTAATTCCCTGGTTTCAGATCATTTGCAGATCATTTCCTGGTCCAAGAGTGGTTTGTGTGTTTTTAGTAATCTTTCAATAACAATCTCATAAACATCTTTATAGCTTTTCCTTCAACAAATATATATTTTTTTTATATCTGCTACTCCATTCATCAAGGAATTTTGCAGATTAATTGCATGTTTCAGGAAGATGTACAATCTTTTTTTTTTTTCCTTTTTAAAAAATATTCGTCCCATTCTGTCTTCAATCGATATTTACCAGTTCTTGTGTTGAAAGAGAGAGAGAGAAAGAGCAGTTGATCCCTCCTTATTATTTCTGTGCCATTCATAATCTCTAGCACATTGCCTCTCAGCCACTCCTTGGCTAGACTGAAGAGTCCTACTTAACTTGGAGAGGCTGTGATAAAGCCCTTCTACACTTTTGATCATTGAGTTTGTCCTCTAAACTTTCTCTGGTTCTTCTCTATTCACCTTGAGATGCAGAATCAGGATTCTAAATGCAGATATGCAGTGGTTTATAATTCTTATCACAGTTTATACTTAATGGTATTTGGTGATCTCTGCTTTGTTCTCTATTCCTTTCCTAGCAAATTCTAACAGTATCTTTGCTGTTTAACCACTAGGAAGCATTACACCGATATCATTAGAAGTAATGGTCAGCTCAGAGGTCACCATCATGTATGTGAAGTTAAGACATTATGTCTATGTATAACAAATTTCACCTGTCTCTGTATTGCCTGGCTACTGAGTACTGGAAGGTCTTCAGTGTCAGCCCTTCCTCTTTTCTTCCTTGACCAACTCAATATCATAAGTAGATTTAGTGGGGTGATTATTCATGCTTTTTATAAGATGTTTATTATTACACTGACCAACAAGTGGCCCAGCATAAATCTGTGTGGAACAGGAAATCTCTGAGACTTCCTTTCCTTGTAGAATCGATAATCTACAGAAGAGATGCTGTTTCCTGTCTTTTTGAGCAATTATTTGTGCAATGACCTTCCCTTTTATCTCATGACTGCATAGGTTTATTCAGCGCTCACTGAAAGCCTTTGAAAATCTAAGTAGGTCTATCAACTTAATATCTCCTACTAACATGCTTATTAAAGTAAAAATAAAGTTCTGAAAACCTCAAATAAAGCCAAATATAGAAAAATTAGAACTTGTAAAAGTCTAATTAAAAAAATATGAATTCTCTTAAAGATTAATTTCCATTGCTTTCAACATATTCTGATATTTTTAAATTATATAATTTAATGATAATTGTTAAATAATTGTTAAATAATTGTTATATTCAATAATAAACTAAAGCATGTAGTGAAGCTAGCTCTGAAGTGTTCTGTTTGCCAGGTTTGGTGGTGGTGGTAAGCAGCTAAGGTTTCTTATTAGCAAAGTTTTAACTATCCTGTAGTAGATCTGCATAAGAAAATTTGTGACAGATATGTTGAAAGGATAAAATAAGTTTTACTGTAGCAACATTTGCTCCTGATTTGTGTCAGTGTTGTATTTCTTTCTTAGATATTGCTGTAAGTATGAACGACTCTCGAGCTCTGTAGCATTGCAGCTTGACACCCAACATTAATGAAGGACTCTACAAGCAGTAGTTGCATATGACAGGCTGGATAAGCATTCTGTTGTATTGTTAAGCTAACAGGACTCTATTATGTACATGACATGTTAATTTTTATTCACACTGCACAACAGGGCTTCAGAAAATATTGTGATACCGTTGCAATGTACAAAAAACAAAACCAAACCAAAACACAAAAGTACATGGGTCTTACTCAGATCTGTCTAGTTTAAGAAAGAAAATTACAATGTTCAACAAATATTAAAGAGGGACATATAAACAAGGATTACAGAATAAGGCAACTGTTCCATATGCTAAAAGGTGTGCCCAGCTGGGTGGTATTGAATCACTGAAAAGGCAGTATTTACTCTGAGTTGTCCATCGTCTTGTCACACTATTCATAAGGTTTGTCACTAAAGAACAAATTCTGTCAGGTACTGCCAGTCACTTCTGTTTGACTAGTGCTTTGAGGTTGGGCTCCAGCCCTGCACTGCCCTGTCCTTATTTCATTCCTCAGCACATTTATTCTGAATTTATTATGTGCAAGATAAACTAACCAATAGTTTGTCATTGGAAGACTTTTTGTGTTTGCTTGTTTATTTTCAGAAGAGGCACCTATGGAGAGAAATCACAGTATCATTTAATAGCTCTGCCTCCTGCTTCTTTTTTCCTCCACAGCTCAATTTATTTACTTTAAAAAAAAAAAATAAAGCCAATAAAATTAAGGACTTAAGTACTTAAATGAACGCCCCTAAGACAACTGAAACAGAAAATGCTTGTGAGAAGATGGTCATTTCCACACTGAAGTAAGTGATAGCTTTACTCCTGTGTCAGTCACCTTGATGAGAAGATAAACTAAATATCTCCAACAGCTTCCAGGTGAAGCCTGATAGACAGCATATATTGAAGTAAATAAAGTAGCTGTGATTTGGTCCTAAATGGTATCCAGACTTGTAGAACTTTGACTTTAGAAATATACTGGTTTCACTAATGATTCTGAAATTTAACTAATGTAGGAAAATGAAATTTTGCAATCTTCCCCCAAGTGAATTTACAAATGAAATTTCCCTCTGCTTCAAATGCATTTTTTTATTATTATTTTAAGCAAATGGGAGCAATTAGTGATGTAAAAAAGTGTTTCAATGGTTTGTTCTGAGAAGTGAAGGAGTGAAGCATTGACAGTTTCTGAATGTTTCCAAGGTCAGTGTTTGTGCTGGCAGAATATGGACCTGTTAAAATATCTGACTAGATCTGCTAGTCATTTTCATTGTAGCTCTCCAGAGATTAAGATTTTTCTGGGTGTTTTTCAAAGGATTAATAGAAGTTGTGATAGTAGTGAAATGTCATTTCCCTGACACTATTCATCACTGCAAATTAACTCATACACACACACAAACACACAGGACTTCTCTAGAATCAGAGTGCATAAGTATTGTGCTGCCAACATGAGCTACGTCACCCTGGATGTTATTATTTCAATAGGCAAAGGAAATCAATGTTAGCTGGCAAGGAAGGGCCCTGCTATAAGTTGTAATGAGTATATTTTCTTGTTTATTGATTCAGTTCTGAAAAGGATCTGAACAAAATTTAACACCTGCCCTCTATCCTCTTCAGTTAATTCTCCTCCATTCTTGAAATTCTTTCTTTTCTCATCAACTCTTGCCTTCAGAAAAATAGCATAACCCTTCCATTTCATTGCTTCCATGCTGTCACGTGAGCTTTATAGCAGCTGAGGTTCTGTGTCTACATTTTTATTTTGATCAGCTTTGGTAAGGTACATCTTAATGTCAGCTAATAGACCATTAATTAGTTGGCCTATTCATTAGACAAGGGTTAACAGTACAGCTGGATGTCAAAAGAACACACACTTTTCTTCTTCATCTCTGAATGAATATCTTAGAAGTCCTTTCCTTAGAAAGCAAGAGCCATTTCTGATAGACTGGGAACTTATTTTGCTTAAGCAGTTCTCTAAAAAATATTCTGACCTGTCCTATTACACATACAATGTCTGTCTTCCACATGGAAACACATGATTCCTATACCATCTGGTGCTATACTCTTCACATACATTGTTGATTTCAGGCGATACTTGAATTTCTATGTGTGAAATGGGGGAATGTAGGCAGTATATTTCCTTGAGTTTTAAAACTAGTCTTAAAACCAAATACATTTTATACTAGTCTTGTGGCACTGAAGTCTTAATCAAATAGCATGTTTTTGAAACAAGATTCTATAAAATGTTACTGAACTTTAGATGTAAGAGGGCAACAGGATGAAAGTTTATCTACTAGGTTGTCAAATAAAGGCAAAAGTGCATGGCAGAACAACATATACCACTGACAAATAACACTGAGGATTTATAAACAATATTTAATAACTTCATATCTTTTTAAGACCTTACCTGAATTTATTTTACATCTATGTATGTTATTTAACAGTATATTTAGTATTTGAGTAAAATACTGGTTCTCTTGAAAATATTCTATCAACCTTTTTTTTGTCTTACTTTGACTCATACCATTTCAACATAATTAGCTAAATATATCTACCTAAGAAAATTTTGTTTTTCTGTTTTCACATGGTATTTCACATGGCAAAACACGGGAGTTGTTTCAATAACAGGTATGCTACCTTGGCAAAATTCAGTAGAGAACAGTTAGCTTTTGCCAAACTTTTTCACCAGTGTTGCCATGACTTTGGTAAACTGCATGATTATAGACATTTCAGATTGATCTTATTCTGCTTCAGTTCAGCAAAAACGTATTTGAACAAACTTTTAAAATATTCTCAGCAATTACCATCAGTATTATTGTCTCAGGTGTGTACAGTCATTATAATGTACTATGTAATGTATAGTCAATGGAATAAGCATGCTACTCTATATCGGCTTTAAAGTGTATTTGTTTTGCTTTTCTTATGTGAATGGAGGTAGAGAACTGTGTGCTGTCTTCTAGTTTTAAAACAGACCTATCCACTTGATCCCACACTGTTTATGCTTCAGGTTCAGTCCAGACAGACTACAGGTGAACACTGAACAGAAAATTTTTCATGAAAAAAGTTCTTCTCCCTCCCTTTTTTACATTTCCCTCAGGGCATCTATCAGCTCTGTGCAGCAGTCTGTGTGGGCTTCACTGCCTATATCACAAGAACAACTTTTATTAAATTCTACTTTAGCACTCGAGCTTCCAGGCACAGCATGAAAATGAAAGCAGAGCTAGAAATATTGCTTGGTCACACGTTGCAAAAGCTTAACTCAGTTTTAGTTGAAAGTAAATTTTAAAAACCACCAGGGCTTTCAAAGGCAAAGGTCCTACTTTTCAAAAATACCTCTCCCATACATGGTTGCTACATCTAATTCTGTTCCTTTTGGGCAAACCAAACTAAAATCAGGAGCGGCTGCTGTTCTTCATGTTCTGTTCTGTAGCAATTGAAAACTGATTCTTAACATGAATTTTAAACAGAGAGCTGGTATTACAGGAATGCCGTTTTGGTTATACAATTATTTTTCCTAACCTATATTGAAGTGCATATAATTATTGGGACAGCAAGCAGATGATGCTCTTTATAGACCATCCCAGTTCAGCCTGAATTTTAGCTCTGTAAAAACAGACATTTAAGTGAAATTCTAACTCTGAAAAGTCACCAGAAAGCAACACAGATGGTGAAGATCTCTGTACCCAGTCCTGGCCTTATCAGAATGTCAGAAAGTACAGGTGCTTTAGATGCTTTTATCTAAAGTCTGAAGTGTGGTTCCTGCCAGAGAAATCAAGCTAATGGCCCAGTGATTTTATTGGTTGAATTTAATGGTGGTCAAGTAGAAAATTAAAATAAGTTGAGTTTGATCTTCCTGCTCAGTTCACATACTGTTAGGGTCAAGTACAAACTTCAACACATTCACTGTTGATTTTTATTTCAGGTAATTCAGACTATCACTGCAACTGACAAAGATAACTCTGCAAATGGGGCAAGATTCCATTTTTCCCTTGATGAAGGGCTTTCTTTGAATCCCAACTTTACTCTAAGGGACAATGAAGGTAAATCAAACACAAAAATCTTAGATAAATGGGTCTCTCTTTTGTCTGGGATGTCTCATTGAACAGATCAATTTCCATTCATTTCTTGAAAGAAGCTGAAAACTGTAATCTGTCAAGGACATGGTTTGCAACATGTTGTAAACCATTAATAATCTGATATTGCATGTTATTTTTATATTCCATTTTATTTTAGCATTTATACTTTACACATTCAGGAATGTTTTTCTGAAGTGGATGAATGAAGATGGTGTTGCCAGTTTGGTCTACTTCTAGATGAATAGCACTGAGCGAGTGCTGTCAAGGTTATTGCTGGTTATTGATTAAAGCAGAAAATAAGAATTTAAGGGGCATAAAAAGTTACTTTTATGGATATGATACCAAGAGCGGTTCCTTCAGTACTTCCTGGATTTGTAAGTCTGTTGCTTCATGTCCTTCCTAACAAAGTGTTCCTAAAAAGAACAATCAGAAAATCATAAGAGAGGGTCAGAAGGAAAAGGGCCTTCAGAGTCACCCAGCCAAGTGTTTCTGAACGTTTATTGAATGAAAGAACTATCCAGCCTTTCAAAAAAAAACAAAAAACAAACCCAATATCAGTCTTACTGGTTGTTGAGTATTGCCTCACGGTTTCCATTTTGCTGCCTGATGAAAGTGAGACTAAGCTTTAAATACCTGTTTGTAGCTTTTCTCTTGAGATTTTGTGTATGTGTGTGTTGTGTGGTTTTGTTTGTATGCATGTGTGGAAGTGTGTGGGGGCTGGCTTTAAAGTGCAGGAACTTTTTACAGTAGTGCCATGGAATACTTTCTGAGACCTTATAGATCACTACTGATCTGTAAAGACTGAGAAGCATGAACAGCATCATGCACATATGGCACATGTGGCATATACATGTGGGATATTTAAACAATTCTTTACAGATCTTTTTTATCTGTTTTTAAAACCTTTCAAAGAAGGAGACTGCATAATCTTCCTAAAGAATCTGTTGTAAAGTTTAACTGTACTTACAGCAGAAAAAAAAAAACGAGTCATGCCATTTGTTTTGACTAGATTCGTGGCCCTCATATTCTGGTTGCAAAAGAGATCAGTCCAATATTTATGAATACTAAAAAAAAATAAAAATTTGAAGGACTCATTCATATATGAAAAATATTCCTTAAGTGGGGACTCCAGCCCTTTCCTAGATTAGTATGTCGATTCTGCCCAGATTGTGATGGAACATTATAGCAAGAGCCAGAGGGTTGTTCCTGAAATAAAGGAAGTGTATTTTTTTGTATTTTTGCATAAAGATAAACTCATTGAGCATTGGTCTGTGATCTCAAGTGAGAGACCATAGCCATGTTAAATTCAGTATAAGATACCTACATCAAGACATGCTTTTCAATAGATATTAAAATTGTGGTTAATGATGAAGTAGATAGTTTATGTTTTTAAACATATTTTTAATTGAGATCTGTATTATATGTGTCAATTACCAGTGGAAAATGCTGTGTTATACTTTAGGGACTGCATGTCAACACAAGTTATTTACTTACACTGAACTGAAGTTATTACCTAAGGCAGGCAAAAATGCCAGGAGGCCTGCATGGATGAACAAGGAAGCTCTGAGCAAACTCAAACAAAAAAAGGAAGCCTACAGAGGGTGGAACCAAGGAGAGGTAGCCTGGGGACAATACAGAGACACTGTTCGCGAAGCCAGAGATCAGGTTAGGAAAGCTAAAGCCCTAACAGAATTAAATATGGCCAAGGACATTAAGGGTAACAGGAAGAACTTCTATAGGTATGTCAGCGATAAAAGGAGGACTAGGGAAACTCTGGGCCCCCTCCAGAAGAAAGCGGGAGACCTAGTGACCCAGGATGTAGAGAAGACTGAGGTACTTAACGAATTCTTTGCCTCAGTCTTCACCGGCAAGAGCTCAAGCCACACTGCCGAAGTTGCAGAAGGCAAAGGCAGTGACTGGGAGAAGGAAGAACTGCCCGCTGTAGGAGAAGATCAGGTTCGAGACCATTTAAAGAACCTGAAGGTGCACAAGTCCATGGGACCTGATGAGATACATCCGCGGGTCCTGAAGGAACTGGCAGATGAAGTTGCCAAACCACTATCCATCATATTCGAGAAGTCGTGGCACTCCGGTGAAGTTCCCGCAGACTGGAAAAGGGGAAACACAACCCCCAGTTTTAAAAAAGGACATAAAGAAGACCCGGGAAACTACAGGCCGGTAAGTCTCACCTCTGTGCCTGGCAAGATCATGGAGCAAATCCTCCTGGAATCTATGCTAAGGCACATGGAAAACAAGCAGGTTATTGACAACAACCAACATGGCTTTACCAAAGGAAAATCATGCCTGACGAATTTGGTGGCCTTCTACGACAGAGCCACGGCGCTGGTGGATAGAGGAAGGGCAACAAACATTATCTAGCTGGACTTGTGCAAAGCTTTTGACACAGTCCCACATGACATCCTTGTCTCTAAGCCGCAGAGACATAGATTTGATGGAAGGACCACTCACTGGATAAGGAACTGGCTAGACGGCCGCACTCAGAGTTGTGGTCAATGGCTCAATGTCCAAGTGGAGACCAGTGACAAGTGGTGTTCCACAGGGGTCAGTACTGGGACCAGTGTTGTTTAACATCTTTGTTGGAGACATGGACAGTGGGATGGAGTGCACCCTCAGCAAGTTTGCTGATGACAC
>WKFP01014995.1:177953-224866 GCA_011057875.1 Pterocles orientalis | reverse complement strand
TGTGAACTGGCTGGAGAAAAGAAGCCAGAGAGTTGTGGTGAATGGGATGGAGTCTAGTTGGAGGCCTGTATCTAGTGGAGTCCCCCAGGGTTCGGTACTGGGACCTGTGCTGTTCAATATATTCATCAACGACTTGGATGAGGGAATAGAGTGCACCCTCAGCAAGTTTGCTGATGATATGAAACTGGGAGGAGTCGCTGACACGCCAGAAGGCTGTGCTTCCATCCAGCGAGACCTAGACAGGCTGGAGATTTGGGCGGGGGAAAATTTAATGCAATTTAACAAGAGCAAGTGTAGAGTCTTGCATCTGGGCAAGAACAACACCAGGTTCCAGGATAAGTTGGGTACTGACTTGTTGGCGTGTAGTGTAGGGGAGAGAGACCTGGGGGTCCTGGTGGACAGCAGGATGACCATGAGCCAGCACTGTGCCCTCGTGGCCAAGAAGGCCAATGGCATCCTGGGGTGTATCAGAAGGGGGGTGGTCAGTAGGTCAAGAGAGGTTCTCCTCCCCCTCTACTCTGCCCTGGTGAGACCGCATCTGGAATATTGTGTCCAGTTCTGGTCCCCTCAGTTCAAGAAGGACAGGGAACTGCTGGAGAGAGTCCAGCGCAGAGCCACGAGGATGATTAAGGGAATGTAGCATCTCCCTTATGAGGAAAGGCTGAGAGAGCTGGGTCTCTTTAGTCTGGAAAAGAGGAGACTGAGGGGTGACCTAATCAATGTTTATAAATATGTGAAGGGTGAGTGTCAGGAGGATGGAGCCAGGCTCTTCTCTGTGACATCCAGTGATAGGACAAGGGGCAATGGGCTCAAGCTGGAACATAGGAGGTTCCACTTGAATATGAGAAAAAACTTCTTTACAGTGAGGGTGACAGAGCACTGGAACAGGCTGCCCAGAGAGGTTGTGGAGTCTCCTTCTCTGGAGACATTCAAAGCCTGCCTGGACGCGTTCCTGTGCGATCTGATCTAGGTGTTCCTGCTTCGGCAGGGGGATTGGACTAGATGATCTTTCGAGGTCCCTTCCAATCCCTAACATTCTGTGATTCTGTGAACAAGCAGAAGAGGACTTCAAAGCCTACTGCAAATAAATAAATGGATAGATAGATAAATAGATAGATAGATAGATAGATAGATAGATAGATAGATAGATAGATAACATCTTTTGCACCCACTGCTGAAGAGAAGACCAAAACTTAATGAGTTTATAACAAACTCAACATTCTGGAGGTTTCCAAGAAGATAACTAGGGAGAGTAAAGAAGAAAAGCTAATGAACTTCAGTGCAGTGGGACCTGATGCTCAGTTCTTGGCTCAGCAGTGAGGCTGTTTCTTCCCACCTCTTATGTATTTCTCATGTGAAACCTGTTACCAAATATATTGTGTTATGATACTATGCTGATGTGGAGCTGTACTGTCTTTTTTTCTCAGTACTGCTGTTGGGTGATATGAAAATGAAAAATGCTGAGAGAAATTAACATTTTAAAATTTGGGAAAGAGCTTGATAGAATATATGGCATGAAGAGTAGTCACCTGGTAAACAGTTTATATCCAGTTTAAACAAAAAAGTGTCACAGCCTTCCATATATTATGGTAAACTTATTTAGTGCTGTAGCTACAGTATTAAGGGAAAATAAGTTTTCTGGTTTGTTTGTAATAGGAAGAGAAACCCACCAGATGTATTTTTGCACGTATCACCCCTGTGTTGTTTGTTAAAAAACTCCAAACCCACAATCCTGCAGTTTGGAAATTGTGTGACTGTTAATCATGGGCAAGCCGTACAAGAGGGAAGTACTTTTCTTCTAAACTCTCTTCCAGTTTCTCAGTCCCTATCTCTGTCTCTCCACAACTGCTCATGTCTCTGATTTCTCCCTGTCCCCAATTTTGTTTGATTTATCTGTGGGCTCTTACTCAGGTGCTAGTACTTTTAAAGAAGTGGCAACAAATTGAAATTAAATTTTATGCATATGACACTAAGATATAACTATATGTTATTATAGCATTTCTTCCCCTGCACTCTCTTTATGTCCCTTAATTTCTTGGACTTAAAGGGGTATGGGTGACAGCTTACTATCCTAATTAGTGCCTATAAATGCTGTTACAATGTGCATGTAATAAGAATTAGTATTCTCATTGACTGTAATATATGCCAGATGGACCTGTAGGCAACATAATGGGACATAATCTTACATCACTTTATCTCCTCTTTCCTTACTTACCTTTAATGTCCACTGGTTTAGAACATCTAGTATCTGCTGTCCTTCCCTTCCCTTTCTTTCTTCCTCTTGACCTGTCCGCAACATGAGACTTTGACCATTGGCCTTTCAGTTGTTTTCTGAAAGTTCACTTGAGCTATAAAACCTATCACAAACAGTAAAGCAAAGCATGAAAGTCTTGTTTTAGCTTTTACTAAAGACCTTTTAACATTCTTCTGAGATTTGAGAGGATTTTATGTTGTGAATGAATTCCACAACAGATATTCTCAGAATTCCAGGTATTCACATTTACAAGTGTGTTACATGGAATTAAAATACTTCCAAACTGGGCCCAAAATATTTGTCAAAGTTAATTCAAACTCTAAGACAGATATGTTAGCTTCAATATAATCTTATTTATTTAATGCTACTTACTTTTTTCTGCCTCCTCTTTTTCCTCTGTTGGCCACAAATGCTTCCTGTCAAGTTTTAGTTCTAGATTGTGCATTTTCTAGGACATTCTGGTTTTAAGATGTCCTGTGCTTCTACTTTATGGGAAACAAAGAGTCAATAACATTTTTTTGCTTCATTAAAATGATATCCTATTTTTGATTTTGTAGATAATACAGCCAGTATCCTGACAAGACGAAAGAGATACAGTCGAACTACTCAAGATATCTATTACCTCCCTGTTTTGATTTCTGACGGTGGAGTGCCCCCTCTCAGCAGCAGCAGTACTCTCACAATTAGGGTTTGTGCATGTGAGAGAGATGGACGAGTGAGAACCTGCCATGCTGAAGCTTTCCTCTCCTCAGCTGGCCTGAGCACGGGAGCTTTAATCGCAATCCTGCTCTGTGTTGTCATTCTTCTTGGTAGGCCATTTTCAATATTACATAATGCTATTTTCCCACTGTCTCTCTGAATGTGACTGGGCAGAAATTTTTAATATGATATGTTTTTGAACCAGAGCCTGTCTGGTAGTAGGAGGTAATTAGAAATACACAGCTGTGATTAGGGGGGAAAGGTTTAGCTAAAATTAATAGGGAAAAATGCCTTTAAAGTACACTCATGAATATCTGGAATCCACTAGAAATAATTTTTCAGAGGTTATCAAGTAATTAGCACTGCAGATCTTTCTTTTGTAATTTGGAAAGTTTTCAAAACGCCACTGACTCTATTTCCATGTCTAGAACAGTGTGAAAAGTGATAGAAAAGAGATGAGGAAAGCTTTTTGAAATGCATTACACTGTAAGAAGCACCATTAGCACTGTACAAAAGCTATTTCTTAATTACCTTTGTGGGATAAGCTGATAGCAATGCACAACATAATCCACAGGGGCAAGGGACATATGAGACTGTAAAATGACTCCATTAGATAAATGCCCCTGCAAGTGCATTTTCCCTTGACTTTTTTCTTTTTGCCCAGACCAGTTTGAATGTCACCCATTAGTTAATATTCTTTTTTTTTCCTGGCAGAGGCACAATTTGCTGGTACATATCTCTGTATTACTCATGTGCCTTTCTGTGTTCTTACAGAGATGGCAAGAAATAATGAGAATTGCACTATGACCCATACAGGAGATTTTGAGGACTTTTTTTTCTACAAAGACCCTACATTTTTTAAAGACTACTTTTCTGCTCGGTTACTTCAGAACTGTCTTGTCTGAAAGCTGTTTTAAAGTGCATAGTAGTACATTTAGTTTATAATACATTTTGTCATACAAGACCGAATATTCATAAGAGAAAAAAAAAAACCTTTTACATTTTGATTCAATATATATGCTAAATATTGTTTTTAATGAAACACTGAAATCCTTTAACAATGCTTTTGAAAGATGTCAGCCTTAAGTGCTCACTTCTCTTTTAACTGAAAGTATGCTATCCTCTTTTATGTCCTTTATGAGATCCCTGATAACGTAACTAGTGGATTTCATTATGTTCTCAAGAAACCTCAGCAATCTCACAAAGAAAATATACAGTAGGAGAGTGCTTTTTACTGGCCCTCTGATACGAGACTGCATCAGAAGTTTGTCATTTCAGTACATAATTGTTAATTTTCCCCTTAATTTTGTGGTCTCAGTCCGTTGCACTTTGGCATGTTACTGTATCAAAGCACAGATGTCCGGATTTCATGGGTGCTTTCTAGGCATACAGTAATCTGTCTCCAGGTAACACATTGCACAGCAAAGGCATTGCTCACTTAGGAATATAAGTACGTTCTTTTCCAGATTGGACAGGTTTGGTTACCATTTGTTAGACACGCGCCTGACATAGTGAACCTGATTACCAGTATTTGCCTGAAAGTATGACACCTCTGTATTCATGACTTAGTATCTGTTGTTTCTGTAGCGTATATCTACTTACTTCAGATGTAAACTGTAAACCTAATCTAATATCTGCAGTTTTCTCTTTAGCAATTGTGGTCCTTTTCATCACCCTAAGACGTAGCAAGAAGGAACCACTGATCATATCAGAAGAAGACGTCCGGGAAAATGTAGTGACATATGATGATGAGGGCGGAGGAGAAGAAGACACAGAAGCATTTGACATCACAGCACTGCGGAATCCATCAGCTGCTGAGGAGCTAAAATACAGGAGGGATATTCGTCCTGAAGTGAAGCCTGTGCCCAGGCATCATCCCTCCTCAAGCCTTGACAGTGTAGATGTTCAGGAGTTCATTAAACAAAGACTGGCAGAGGCTGATCTGGACCCCAGCGTGCCCCCGTATGACTCGCTACAGACATATGCCTATGAGGGTCGTAGATCGGAAGCTGGATCTATCAGTTCTCTGGATTCAGCCACAACACACTCTGACCAGGATTATAATTTCCTTGGAGACTGGGGACCTGAGTTCAAGAAGCTAGCTGAACTATATGGGGAAATAGAATCAGAAAGAACAACTTAGTTGTAATTCCCAGAACAGAGAAGTTCCTAAACTACTGGAGATATAATAACAGCAACGGTAACAAAAAATGAATACAGTACTTGGAACTGAGCAAGCTGTATGCAGTTACTGTAGAACAAGTGCCCTTTTCATATTTGAAACTGGGTTCTCCAATTGGAAGAAAGTCAAATTTTGAAAAATACAGAAAAAAGAAGCTATTGTCCCTTGTGTATATTTTTAATTGCTCAATGAAGTCTGTGGTACCGTATCTGTAACAATACCTAAAGACAAGCAGTGACATTTTTTATTGCAATATGCTTACCACCTGCAAGCTACAGTAAAGTTTATGGTCGTGCCTGTTTAGGAAGATGCCTAATGGAAGAGCAAATCTCTTGCAGGTGGTTGTGATGTTGCATTTCTAGCTGTGCTCTAGGCCTTGTGATCCCAATGTGAGGTAGCCAATGGGATTTACTACCAGTGTGAGAAGTGCTAACAGTCTGTTTGTTTTACAGAAAGGATAAGCCACACGTCCTCTTAAATAAACGGTCCTTTGATGATTTAATCTTATTGAATTATCAGGTTTCGTTGAGATGATGTCGTTTCATTATGTTCTTCATGATCTTTTCATCGAT
Source organism: Pterocles orientalis (assembly GCA_011057875.1). Classification (NCBI taxonomy): domain Eukaryota; kingdom Metazoa; phylum Chordata; class Aves; order Pterocliformes; family Pteroclidae; genus Pterocles; species Pterocles orientalis. The sequence continues at coordinate 219,159 of WKFP01014995.1, read as the reverse complement.
AACCAGCTAACAGACGGAGGGTATCATTAGCTGTTAACCCAAACATGTCTCTAGTCCATAACCTCAGACCTGCTCTGTTACTACGTGCTAGAGGAACTGTTGTTTCCAGTGTTGTGTTTTTTCTTTTTGTCTTTTTATGGGAACATAACAATGGTCCAGAATACTCTTTATGCAGCAAAGCAGATAAAGCATAGGCTCTTTCAGTAAAAACAACAGAGGCAGCACCGTTAAACTATTCAGTTGTTTGGTTCACTGTGCTTAACTTCTGTCAAGAGATGAAGCTTTTCAAGACTTTTGCTGGTCTGAGTCTAGAAGCTCAATGATCAGTTTAAAACAATGTTCTTAATCGTAATGTATCTCTATTTCCATCTGTGACTAAAAGCAAAACAGAGCTGCTGATAAGACATTGGAATAGAGAAAACTGAAACAAAGATAATAAGATGATGATGCTTTTTGCTTTTTAGTTCAATCTACCAATATTTAATTTGTCTCAGAAGAGTTTCCATCTAAGCAGAGCAAACTTTTCTCTCCCTATTTTAAGCATCATGGGAGGAGGAACATTTTAAGTCAGTGGAGGAAGAAAAAATTAAAATGTACCATTATTGTGGCTCCTAGGGAGTAAATAAATGGATTTCTTATGTTAGTAACTTATTAATGTTGCAGATTTGCTTGACATTTCTGCTTAACATTGCAGGCTGCTTAACACCTAATCCAGCAGATTCTTATGTCTTCCTTTGTTTCATTTGAAACTTTAACCTTTTGTTTGTCTTGTGATAATACTGTGAGAGGACCAAAAGGTCATAATATCTCATGTAAGATTATGACCTGTAAGACTCACCATCTGTTGCAGTCCTCTGTTTCTAAGAAAATTTGTAGCTCTGCTTAGGGTGGTGGACTTCTTACAATACACATTTCATAGTGGAACTGTCCAGAGCAGAAGCTGTACACTGTTGTGGTGGTTTGTTTTTTTTTGTTTTTTTTCTCTCTCTAGGCTGATGTGGAGAGTGATACTGATCTGTACACTCCACTAGGTTCCTTCCTATGCATTTTAGGTGCCACTTACCTTCACCTTAGCAGAGAAGGGACTACCTTTTGCTTCTCCAAGCAAAGTCTGTATTTATTGTTGTCCTACTGTGAGCCACACAGGTGAACCACATTATTAAGCCTTTGGTTCTTTATTGTGTGGTTGGATAGGTCCTAGACATGACTGAAACTTCTAATTAGTTCTTCTTTGAGGATTTTTTTTTTAATGAACTCCTTCCTGAGATGATGTTGACTGCTTTTGGTTTAAACAGCCTTCTGGAAAAATGAGCAACTAGCTTCATAAAAAACCTTTCAAACTCTAAAAACTCTATTAGTTGCAGTGTAGTTCCAGAATAGTTTTTTACTATGCTGTTTTGTTTGTAACTTGAAGACTGTAATGTTTCTCTTTCTGTCAACATCTGAATCCACAAGGAAATTTAGAGGGAAAAAAAGATCAAACCCTAAAATGTTCTGCTGATGTTCTGAAAGTAGTTTAATAATTCAGATTATTTTTTTTTGATGTTACCAAATACAGAATCTTCTAGAAATTCATCTAAGCAGACATTCTCATTATAGACTAAAGTTAGTCAGATGCTTTAATGCAGTAAGATGACAATGCAAGATGACAATGTTTTTTGTATTGTCTTTTTTGGAAGTTAGGATAATTTTCAGTTTTGTCTTGAAGCATCTAGTAGTGCAGGATTTTATGTGGATAAATTTTATTTTGATTTAGATCAATTTTGCTTTATGCCAACATCTCAATTTTTACATTGTATGAGTAGACTGTTAAGAAGAAAATCTTTTAGCATTAGTAGTACCATGGGCCATAGTACTTTGTACCACATTTGTGTGAAAACTGCGTTTATTGTTGTATCATAGTTTTGAGAGGCAGGTATTAGTTGTCCTTATGTCTGTTCCCTCTGGCCCTACAATGAAGCAGGGAAAATCAATTATATTTTGTGCTTTGAGCAGTGTTCCCACCATCGTTTTCTTTTTATTTGCTTCATAGAACTTTCAGGCTTAAAGCCAACAGAAGTGCAGTGACATAAGCAAGTAATCACTCCTTACGCTCATGTTCTGATTAAGTTAACGAAAGGAGGAGATCATATCCCTTTTCACCACTCCTGGTGCTCTCTTTGCTGCTGTGCAGCATATGCATCGTACCCACAGCCCCAGGAATTCTGAATCCTTTAAAATTCTGCAGGGTTATTGGGACACTGCTTCAGTGATGTTGCGGTCTGTCCTATTTGGTATGTCCTATCCACAGTGATCGCCAAATGTGCTTTTCTGTCATGATATGTCTGCATGCTTGCTATGCTTACTGCTTTTTACTCAAATACACATCACAATGCCGTGTTGTTTGCATGACAAATAGCAGAATATTAAATCTTTAGGGCCACAGAAAAAGGCCTCACAGTGCAGAAAGAACAGGTTGACAGATTTCTTTTCCTGATCCCACAATTTTTTCCTTTGGCCCTTTGTGTCCTAGAGGCAAATTTAAACTGTATCTGAGAATGTCTATGTTAACATTGGTTAAACTAAAAGAAAATCAACGGTGTGCCATGGAGGGCATGATGCTTTTGTGGCATTGCTGATTTAAACAAAGTATACGGTCAGTTAAAGTGCTGTGGGAAACTCCTAGTTTATGGTTAAGTCTGACTGTGTAGACTTTGCTTTCACATGGATCTTTTGTCTACTCATATTCTCAAATATTTTCCTATCAGCCTAAGTAGTAATCCTGTTGCTGCTTAACAACTAAACCCTGAAACCTGACAGTTTTACTTAAACTGGAAGATACAGACTAAAGTTAAATGGCACTTACAAAGTTATGCTTAAGGGCTGTCTGATTTACAATTTTGTTTCTGCAACAGCTATTCAACTACTAGTACATTTACATCAAATGAATTATTCACATTCCTTCAAACAAACCCTCTTTCTTGTAATGGTGAGGGCACTCAGTATGCTGTAAACTTGACAGGTCACCGGAGAAAATGGTCTGTGTAAGTATTTTAAAATGTAAAAATATATTGTCAACCTAAAACCAACCAAAAATGTAAGCTAATACACTTCAAAGATAAAGAAGAGCTTGAGTTCAACTGGCATTATATTCAGATTCATACATTGAAAACAAATTAATTTGTTTATCAGTGTCACCGTTTATTAGATACTGTATACTGTAAAAGTTGAAAGTAATTTCACTGTTATGCACTTTATTTTTTGCATTCTTCTTAGAAAACCAAAATAATTGTAAACATTTTTGGTTTCGAATTCTAATTGATGCAGTTAAGTTATGAATACTGCAAGAAAATATCTATGTGAAAATATTCTCATGGTGTTTAAAAGGAATTACAACATTTCTGTGGTCTAAGGCTTTGTAAAATCATCCTTTGGAAAATCTAATTATTGGACCAGTCTGGAGTTAACCAAACTCGTAGACTCACACAAAGGGTAACAAAGGAAATGTACTAAATGCAGAGAAGAATATGAAATTTATACTGCCTAATGTTACTTTGTGGATTATAAAGTGCTAAGACCTTGTACTTGAAGTACATATAAATGGCACAGTGCATTCTAAAGAACATTAGGAGTGTGTTGCAAGTATTGGGCCATCCTTATTTTTCCAAAGTCTCCAAAAAATCTATATTTTTTTTAACAAAAGAGTAATGTATAGTATACCTCCTTATGCAAGTGTTACTGATATAAATTGTTACATTTTCTTTTAATAAACAAAAGGGACAGAATCTTTTATTCGTATTTTTCAAATAAAATATACTCTTTGCTATGGTGCTGGGTTATTGTATTCCTCATCACAACTAGAATGGGTTATTTTCTCTGCAGTCCTGTATTTTATACTCACCAAAGAAATACAACTATCCAAAGGCACTCTGTCTTTAAGAATCAGATGTGATACAGCAGTATTAATGAGGTCAATGTCAGAAACGGTGTCGTAACTTTAACTAGATTTTAATGCTCGGTATAGTCACTCAGCTGTGTCACTATTTCAAGGACTGTCTTGCACGATTATTGCTACAGATGGGTAGGGAGGGGAGAGACACCAAGAGATACTTTGCAACAGACTGCAGTATAACCACTAAATGGTTCATTACTTTTACTTGTGGTGACTATTCCACTCCAGCCATCACTGGAAACTGAAATACAGCATTATAGGATGAATACATTACCCACATGAGTGAGTTAGGGAAATGCACATCTATGAATCCACATCAGTGGCAACAGCCGGGGTCATTATCCTAAGTTTACACAGAATAGAGAGAAAAAACAGAATACATTCACAATGATCAAGCTCGGGCACACGCAATGCGGGTGTGCCGGAATCACTAATTCCTTCTCAAAGGAATTAACGGGCTGTCACGGTTTAATCCCTGCCAAATGTGAAGAAAATTATCTCTATCCCAGCCAAAACCAGCACACCGGCTTTACTAACAAATTACATCTCAGATCATAGTAGTACCGTGGCTCACAAGGAACTTGTTGCATGCAAGACCTTCTTTCCCAGGCTGATATAAAATTCAAAAATAAAGCTAAGGTGGACAGGAAATTAAAAGATAATTTTGTTATGGTACCTCACTTGCTCTACTTAATTGCCCACAGGCCAATTTAGATTATGTACCACCATACTATGCAATTCCCAATGTGCCTCAGCACAAACATCCCCCTACAAATAAAAAGGTAAGATAATATTTGCAAGACAAATATTGTCAGCCTGAATCCGAATGCAAGGTCAGGGGAGAAACTATTGGTTTTGTGGGTTTTGTTTTGGTCCTCGTTTCAAGTGTTTAAAGTTTCTAAAGAATGTTTATAAAGATTTTAAGTATCTTTCATACAAAATGAAAAAATTCATTGAACCTTTTTTTGTCTTAACAAAGCTTGCTATCCTCTTATTGTTAAATTAAATTTTAGGCTTCTTGAAGTCCATGATACTCCTTCTGTATGTGGCAATTGTATTTTTTTATATTTAGGTACAGGAGAATCTTCAAAAACTAGAACATTTTGCTTGTGAGTTTAGTGGACATTTTCCGTGCACTTCATGATTCCATGTAGCATTTTTCTGTTGTGTAACTAACACCTCACGAATTCATCAACACACCTCAACCTTTAAGTAATCAATAAAGCCCTGAAGATCCAACAAACTCTTTCCACACTAGCTGCCTCTAAATTTGGTTTGTTCTGGAAGTATGTGCAATAGAGAAGATGATAGCTGGTGGTCAGTCAGTACCAACAGAAACATCCAGCAAAGCAGCCTTCAAAGATAGAAAGGGCATTGTGATTAGGACTCTTAGTGGATCTTAGCACACATAGCTTGTTGAAAGGTGTTAGATTCCTAACAAAATTCCTGACTTCCTGAACAAAATCAGAGTCCCTAGGACCTTCGTAGTGGACCTTGTCATCATGCATGTTCAATGTCCAAATAGCTGGTGAGATCGATGGAAAGCCCAACAAACCTGTAAATGAGTAAGTGAACTGTTCAAATATCTGAACTGCTACATCTTCTGCTAGAGTCCTGGATAGGAAGGGATAAGTCTTAATGCATTCACTAGGCTTACAATGTGAGCACAACTATGAGGCATACTGCAGTTCTGACAAGCACCTTTACCTGCCACATTAACTGTTTTGAAACAGATTACTCTTCACTTTATTCTTAAGATTGTACATTTTTTACTTAAAATATTAATTAATATCCATGGTCCCTGTTTAGAGTAACTAATTCCTGTATCTTCTGGAATTGATTTGGGAACAAAGCACCTACAAGTAAAATTGAGCCCTGTTTTGAGTCTCAAAGCACAACATATCTAACAACCAGTTTCATGATAGGATGAGTTGGGCAAAAATCAAATACTGGTTATGTACAAAAAGTAAAGCTCACTCTTACTAACCAAACCATTTTTTTTGTTAGTTGGGTCTATTAATTTAAAGCTATGCTTGAAGTGTAAAGGTACATGAAAATACATACATCCTGATTTTGTCAAGAAGACCACATTTGGATTTCTTAAAAAGGAGTGAAAAAAGCTCACAGTCTGTAATATTTGCAACCTCTTTGAACGTACTCTTTTTAATCAACTTGTAATTTCTGGTTAGTTTCAATGCTTTGTGCTACACAAATTTTCAACTGGGAAACGATAACGTAGGGGAGAATGATTCAGAGATTAAAATCTTTCTAAACTCTAGCTGTTATAACTATTAAAGAGACTCTAATTGAAACTATCTTTCTTTATGAAACAAATTGGATTATCATCTCTGAAAAGCAAGTCACTTGCATATGATGTTGGTAATAATAAAAATAATAATGTTCTTTCTTACTGTTTTTATCATAAAGCATCAAATCAGAAATTGTGGTGCCATTTCTTCTTTTGTATGTCTCAAAAATATTTCAAACCCAACAGGTAAATGGTACATCTCTGTGGCCAAGGTGTCTGTTAGTTCTACGTTTTGTCTGTCCTGAGACTGAGATTTTTTTAAAGTAGTTTCATACAGAGAATGTTTTTAATGTAGGATGCCAAGGTACGATTTAAGTATTAACTAATTGAATCATATAACTGGAGATATAACATCCAGTTTTCTGAGACAAGGAAATGTAAGGCAAAGTAAACCTCTCAAGTCTTGTACATGGTGTCTAAGACTGGTAAAAATGTCTGTTTCTGTCTCAAGCAACCCAGGTAGACTATATTCAAATATCAGAGAAGAGCCAAGAAGATGACCGAAGAAGCCCTGCAGATACAGGTGTTGCTGTGCCCCATTCTCTTCTGTGGCTGGACAACAGCAAGTTGCCATATTTCATTCTCTGGCCAAGGAACATCACTTTGAGTGACCACCTGCTGAGGGCTTGCATGGTTGCTGGGGACTGGGGTTTGTCTCCCTAACAGGGAACCAGCCAGCCCCCAAAAGCAACCTGGCTGCAGGGCTGTTGCTGCCCCCAGGGGTAGTCCTGGACAGACCGAACCATATAGAAGGTGAGCACAAACACTTAGGTTTGTCAAATCATCCCGTGCAGACCAAGACTGCCATACAAGACCTTGGCACTGGATCCAAAGGGTGTTGATACATCTCGCTCTCTGTCACCCTCTCTCTCCCTCTCTGTGGCCCCTCTTTTTCCTCTCAGCTCTTTTCTACTCTATTTTCTCTTCCGACAAACGTTACCTGATTTTAGCCCCAGACAATTGATATGTTACCTGGTGCTTGACCCAAACTGTTGATATGTAAAGTTACTCCTTATGCCAAAACACCTTTATCCATAGCATTTTTGCAGATGTCAAAAAATTCTATAAAGCTATGTTACAGTGTTCCACTGAGTTATTGTCTGACTCCACTGACTCTGCAGCCCTGCCGAGTAAGGATCGTCAGTTTTGATCAGTGCTTTTTTTCAGGGGATCACAAAAGATTCACCTCCCTCATCATCCATCAAGTGGGGCGAGACACATGGAACACAAGCTCAGACTCTTAAGCAGATCTGAAACCACGACCTCATAAGCATATTCTGCCCTACGTAGTGTTATTTAAAACAAAAAAACCCTCTGATGCTCACTTCATATTGTGTCCTTATTTTCCAAATGAGCATTTCATGTATCTTTATCATGCTTTTTTCAATATTTTACTTTTTTAGTAAGACTCACTAAAATGTTTTTGAAAAATTTTCTTCTAATTTCCTCAGAATATTAAGAAGTCAATTGAATTTGATAGAAAGTCTATCAGAAGGACTGTTCTTTGACCAAGTCCAGGGTAGAACTTCTCACCAAAATCTGCAAGGACTAATGGGTAACTGACTGGTCAAAGCACTTTACTATGGATGTGGAAGACTGGCTTTAGAGCAGGATGTTAGATGAGGATCTCCCAGTAATAATCACACCCCACAAATTTCAACAAATTTTTACTGATTGCTTAATAAGCTTTTTTGGGTAAACCAGCATTCTTATTTTATGTCGATATCTGTGGGGTTGAGTGGTCCTGAAAAGATGGATTATGTATTGTTCACTTTATATCCTCCTTTATTGTTTCATGTTGTTTTCTTTCTTTTCTTTTGTGTTGGGTGCTTGAAGCACTGTAGTACAATAATTTATCTTAAGGATGTCAGGGGAATCTAGGAATAAAACTTCATAGCTCTGAAAAATCGAAATACTTATCAGTGGTATCTGATGCCAAACGTACTAATTTTCATTTTTACTCTGGAGCAAACATTTTAATGGGACTTTATCACAGCTAAATTCATTACCTTTTTGTCATGTATAATAATGAGAAATTCAAATCAGCTCCTATGATAACTTAGACAATCTTGGTGCTATTAAGCATTTGTATTGGCCAAGACACTAGTGTCCTAGGTCACGTAGAAAATGACATTATTTGCCTAAACAACTTCTGTCTTAAAAGGCCAGATTTCTGAATCCAGTGTTACAAAGCAGAGACTTTTAAGGGCCAGAAGGGGATTGTAGGATGCATGAAGAGCAACAGAAGGATAGTAGAGTAGATCAACAGCAACACGGGGCAGATACAATTACTGGTGAAATGATCAGAGATAAGTCATACAATCAATAAAATACATAATAATACAGGACAGATTTTTCAGTAATGTATTATGATTATTATTGTAAAGGTTTATGGTTTAATACTGCAATATTTTATGACTATTCCCATTACAGGTAATAAAAGTTACATGTGATATATAATGTGTATACGTTATGAAATGAAGAAAAAAATTACAGTGGAAAAAGGAACATATTTTAAAGAAGTTATTTGTTTATATTTGTGTTTCTTTACACTATTCAGCTAATGCTGATTTTTATTGGTAATAATGTAAATACTCCACATCGGTAGGCCAGTCACGTACATACAGATTTCCACTGGTTTGCTTCAGTTTTGGGCTTGCTGATTTTACATATGGGTTTTGTAAATACTTGGTTTGTTCTGCAGGAAGTTTTGGACTGTACTTTTGTAATTAAAAACTGCTACAATTTTCTCACTTCTATAACAGAATTTTAATGTTTCTGACAAAGATTACAAATTGCAAGAACAGTCACAACAGCTACACAAAGGGCTGCAGGGGAAAATGGTCAGGTGTCTTCTTGCAGGAATCTGTTACTTGTTGCCTGATTTGTATCCACACAAAATATTAGTAGAGCTCACAGGACATTAGAGAAAGCTGCCATGATGTAAATACCAAAACCTCTGCTCTCTCTTTTCCAGCTCTTTCACATCTACCCAAATTTCAGATTAGGTGAGTCTGATATGATTTCATTGCTCACGCTTTGTTTAGCTTACAGGTGTCATACAAAACACAAAACAAATGCACAGTTTGCACACCTTATGCTATATTCAGCTTACCATCTAAACTTTAAACCAACAAGAAGAAAGTGAAAAGAAGAAAACTCTTTGGCTAGCTTTGACTTTCAACTTCTACAATAGATTCTCAACTGTCATCTTAATTAAATAATGGTTTTACCGTGTACATACAAAGATGCAGTGTGTCAACTGAAAAGTAGGTGACTTTGGATAGCAGTTTAGACTTGAACTGGGGCTGCCTTTTGCTGAACTATATTTTAGAAGGAAAGAACACCTTGTGAGAAAATGACACAGATTACAGAAATATGCCAGTTTAGGTGTGTGGCAGGGATATTTGGTGTCTTGTAGAGTTTTACAGTTTTCTGACAGCTAAAAAGATGCTGCTCTGATTTATTCCTGTGGAAAAGAAAAATTCTGTCCTCTGAAAGTGAAAAGTTTTTCCTTGTTTGCAAGGTTTTTTATGTCAGACATTATCACAACTTTAAAGGATTCATCCTGAAAGTGAGAGGTCGTGATGGTCTGTCTCTTTGTATCTTGTGCTGTTCACTGTTGATAGTGCAGTCTGTATGGTCCTTGGTATTGCTAAGGAGCATCTCATTCTTGACAGAGTTTTTAATAAAAGTATGATGGTAAATTTATTTGGTTAAAAACTGAGTATGAAATATTGAGCAGTTCACTTCAAGGTCACTAGCTCATATTTGAAAGGGAAATGAGAAATGCAAATATGACTATCACCAAATGACTGCTTCTTTACATGAAATTTGTTTGTAATCTCACTTCAGTGTTAGTACAGAAAATGTCCATGATGGCAGTGCCAAAGAGGGTCACTCAATCTGATCACCATATTCCTGTCTGCTCCTAATTATACCCTGAGTTTCTTGTTTAACCTTGGGTATCTGACAAGTACTCCTGTAAACAGACCCATCCAATTTTGAAATCATAGCTCTGTGTCCTTACGCAGTACAACGTTCCTTCTCCAGCTTTCCTCCTTGATACGTCACTGGTGGTGTTTCCAGACTGGAGTAGGACACCATCATTCCTCAGCAGCTGTCAAAACCTGAATAAATCTTTCTAGAGAACTCAACAAAGTAAATTTGTCCTGTCTGTTTTGTTTTATTTCAAATACAGCTTAAATTCTTACCTCCTCTCATCAGGCAACTAAAGTTTAGCAATGTTATTTCCACTCTACTAGCCAAGACATTTCACCAGTAAAAACCAAAGAAGATTACCAAAAAAATATAAAGATATGGTGACAATAAGGATGATGATAAGGGATAAGGAGTAAATAGTAGAAATGTCTTTTAAGCGGACAACCGTTCATTGGCTTCTATATTACTGGTACTATAGAATGCTTATAGATGTGTTGTAGAAAAAACTGATCATATATTAGACCCTCAACATACAGGACTTTTAGGTACTCTAAAGGCCAGAAATAAGAATGGCTTTGTTAAACAGGGAATTCACACAAAATTAGTTATTTATGCTGTGATATCACCTGAAGAATTTCTGGATAATCAGGACCTGAATTTCCTGGTGCTGAATATAAAACTGCTGAGATTTGCTACTTCAAGAACCTTAGCATCTTCATGAGGCTGAGGAAAGCTGTCATCCAGCTGATGACAAAAACAATATTAATAGAAATGAAGGATAATAGAGGATATTCTTATAATTAAAGTCCAAGAGACAGCCTAACAAAGAGGAAGATAAGATTGAATAATTTCTGAGAGAAATAGCATGAATAACTTGACGCTTTTGGGTGATTTGGTGTTTCTAGACATTTACAACAGAAAATTTACAAGTGAACAGGTGTCCTTGATACAGTTTTTTTGAAACGTAATGAAAGATAACTTCACAATGCACACAGAAAAGAAGAATAACCATATGGGATCCCGTAATAAAGGGTCTGAAACTGTAGTTCACTTTGTGATTAGAAAGGACTTTGTATATATAATGATGCAGAATCAAGGCCAAATATTTTGCTAGTAAGAAGAGTAACAGCAGTAGAAAACTTTTTCCTTGAGCTTAGTATAATACAAGTGAAATTCTGTGCCATGAAAAAGAAATGTTGACATAAACAAATATTCTTTTTCTGCCTTTGATTCCCTACCTGTCCTTAAACAAATACCCTGATACATGCTTATTAGCAAGTAGCTTACTTGTATTTCTTCTAGTGTGTAATTAATTACTCGCAACTATTCAAATATGCTTGCCTAAAACCAATTCTTTCCATGCATTGATATACACTAAACAGAAGATGCTAAAGGAAAGGTGCCGAAGCTTCCTGGTAATGATTTTTACTAGTGATTGGAAACCAATAAAATAGGTGATTTAGGAGCTCAACTTTAATGTCCAGCTTTGAAAATCTCTTTCTTTAAGTGCTTTAAGAACCTGAGGTGAAAGTGCTAGAAAAATTCAAAACCTGACTGTTCTGTTCTTAAAGTACTCTTAAAAACTGTCCAGAAACTGTCACAAACAGTAAAATGAAGTGGACACAGCAATACATATGATATATGAGGGAGAAGTAAATCTAGTTTGTGTAGCAGGCTAATCTACTAGAATTTCTTCAAGGTGTCGACAAGCTTTTCAATCAGGATAATCTGATTGAGTTAGCCTACTTGGATTTCCAATAAGCTTTTGACAAGGTCTTTCATCAAACCTATTATGGAATGACCTGGTAAAGTAAGAGGAAACAAAGTACAGGAATACTTTATAAGGTTTCTCAGGGTAAAAGTACTATTAGGCATTATGTTAGGACTGGAATTGTTTGTCAGAGTCAAAAATAATCAAGAAAAGTGAACTGTGAAGACTTGAAAAGCAATCTGGATACTTAATGCACATAGTAAAGTTGTGGATGAAACTGATTGAAGTGCAAGGTAATGAACAAGGGCAAAACCACCCAAAATGCATCTGCACTATGAACTCAGAATAAATTGCTATTACTCAGGAAGGATATTTTGAGTCACTGTTTCTATCTAAATATCTGCTAAGCAGTCATCAAAAACAACAGAAGCAAATCTGGTGTTAAAAATTATTAGGCAATAGTGGAAAACCAATTAGGATATGTCATTATGTTACTTTAGAAACCCAGACTGATCCCACATTTCAGCTACTCAGTGAAACAGTTTGATCCCATAGGAAAACTAGATAGAGCACACAGAAATCAAGAAAAAATATTCAGAGATATGGAATAACACCCATCTCAAGACATTTTAAAAGTTAGAACTCTTTAATATGGAAAAATGGCTGAAGAGAACCCTATCTGATAAGTTATAAAAATAAATTATTAAATTAGAACTGTCATGAAATAAACAGAAAATTGTTATTACTGTTTTTCACAATAGAAGAACTAGGAGCCATAAAATGAGTTTTTAGTTAACATTTAAAATAAACAAAAGTAAGTAATTTTTCACACAATATGCAACTGTGCGGTGAAAGTCATCTTGTGGACACAGAGCTGATAGATCCTTTTTCCCATGCCTGATGTGCCTTTGGAAGTCACACAGCTGCAATGTTTTGTTAGGTACAGACATCAGCACTGCTGACCTGCACCGTCCTCATGACTTGTTTTTAAAGACTACTTAAACAAATTTTGCCTAGTGGCAATGGAAAAAAAATCTGACTTTTGTCAAATGGAAGAAATACTAAAAATGTGAGCAAATAACTATAGGCTTAAAACTGGTTCTAGTGTTTCATGCCTAATGGCTTGGAATAGGAAGAAACCATAAAATCATTTCCAGCCCTGTAATACTTACCTCCATCCCCTCCTGCTTCTTTCAGGTTTGTTTGTCACCCAGTTACAGACATAGTTCATGAATCTTCTTCAGCTGACTTGGTTCATTTGCAGACAATTCCAGTCAGGAAAATGAACTCACAAGTCCCTTTAAAGTCCAATGAATTATGAAACTGAAGTCAAAGAATTGTTGACCTCTACTTATCCTACAGTGTCCACAGGCATCTATTATCTCATTCTAAATGCTCTGAAGTGAGTAATTACCTAATTGAATTACTGAGAGCTGAGATTACAGAAAAAAAAAAGAGTAAAAGATTCAGAGAGTCAGTTTTTAAATTAAATAAAAATGTGAACCATTATGTTTCTCAGCTATTAATCACATCACTGACATTCATGGGGTTCTTTCATGTTATGGTTGAAATTGTAGCTGACAAAATACTTGGTAAGAAACTAACTTAGCTATGTGCTTTATTCAGTATCAGGGTAGCTCAAATAATACTGTCATTAAAGATTCCATCTATATATGTTAAAACTTAAGAAATTCAAAGCAAGAGAAACCACCTGTTTAAATCCATCTATCATTGGAAATGGTAATTGAGAAGAATGCATTGAACTATCACATCTTTTGTTACAAATGTGACAATTTGAAAGAAAGGAAATCAATATTTTAAGCATATGAACTTTTCAATTTTACATTACCCATGTAATAAGCAAATAAATTAAGCATATTATACATAAGGAAAGGCATATGTCATCAAAAGACATTCACTTCTTACCTGTAAATTAGTGAGTGGTTTTATTAGAATTAGCACTCTTATTTCCAGTACCTAAACTTTTTAAAGGAACTACATTTGAGTATATTACCCGATAATGTTTTGTAATGTCTATGCAAAGACAAACTGCTTTTCATAAAAAATTCAAAATGCTGCTTACTGAGAAATATGTCATTCATGTAATTTAACAGAACGTTATATAACCATAGTGATTATAACATATTATACGTATAGTACTTGCATTATAAATGGCTTTATGAAGATCTTTGTGTTTGTATACATATGCACAACTATACATATATATGAAGTAAATACCTTGTAGCTTGCAATTCTTATCATCTTTTTGCAGAATGAAGATGGCATTCAAAGCATATTTAGAGTTTATTGATAATACACTAAGATTTTGTGGGGGACTGATTGTGTTGCAGTGAGCTGTGTATTCCTTTCTATTTGATAAGTGGGACAATTTGTTTTGTGTATTTAAAATTCATCAGGATACACAAGCCTATAGCTAACTTACAGTATTTTATTAGTCTATCAATATCATTTTCAAATGTGACATCTACCACCCATGATTATTTAGTTATGCTGAACTTGCACCAATATCCTAGCCGAAATAGTCATATAATCCAGTTAGGTATGGGCATTTAACTTGCTTCTGCACAAAATGCAAAAGAAAGTCTTGCTCATAATAAATAACTCTGCCTGGTTTATTTACAATATTCCAGGAACAACAGTTAAATAAAAGCCTCACATTGCAAAGTTCTGCTTACATATCCAATTTTATTCAGTAAAGCAGATCCACACCCTTCACAGATTCACACCACACATACATACCCTTGATACACTGTTTCATTTTAAACATTTTAAATATATGCTAAAAAGTAATTACTTCTTTTGAATAAAATAATTTAAACTACCAAGAAATAGTATTTTAAAGGGAGAAGCACAAAGTCACAGAAGAGCAACAAATTCCATACACTTGTGTCAAAACTAGGTATCTTCTATCCCTGTACTGAAAAGTTTCAATAGGTCAGCTTTACTGTTGTGTTTATTTGATAAAGCCAAGGGGTTTGGTTGCATTAAACTGAAAAAAAAAAAAAAAAGTTTTCTGGTAGTCTGGTATACAGAAATTATTAAGATGGGAAAAATATTGAGAGCTAAGATGAATGAAACAAGACCTGTGGAGTCTATAATTACTGACTGGGATATTCATTCTTAGTCATTTGAGGTGGCATTGGGGTTAGATTATTTTTGTATGATGCATTTATATTTATGTGTCTCTGTTTGTTTTTTAACATTGTTGCATGAACCACAAGACTAGAGAGAGCACTACTTCATTCAGGGATGGCTCATCTGCTCTGCTGCTTCCATTTCAAATAGTCTCAGATTGTCTCTCACTTCAAAGATTCTACCCTGATAGTCTTCCTGGGGGAAAATTACTTTGCATTCCAAGATATCAGGGGCATATTAGGAGACAAATGACAGTGGGTGGTATGTGCTAGAGGCATTTATTTTTCTCTCTCAAAAAGCCTGGGGCAGGCACAGTTCTGATCTATATTTTGCCCATGACTGATGCCTCTACATTACCTCAGAGCCTCACAGAGCATTGTGGAATATTATACATAAGAAAAATACGACTGACATGTGAGATTCAAATGTATTTTATTCAAAAAAATCCTATTCTAACCACTTCATATAAGTCAAAATGCAGGTAACTGCCTATAAACAAAGGCTGTGGTATTAGAAGAGATAATGATGGGTTTTATCCCTTTGTCCTTCAGAAACACAGTGCCAGACTGACCTACATCAGGATATTGCGACTCCTGAAGCCTAAATTTTATATGCCTGGGCATAATGAGCTATCTTTTATATATTGCTAAATGGAGTGAAACTGCTTCCCAGCAGGGCTTTCTAAATGAATTTATTTCTGTAAGTCACATATCCAGCTGCAGTGTGTTCACACTGTTACCAGACACACAACAATAAGAAAGGGAGCTCTGTTTGCATGATGACTACAAAAAAGTTACACAGTGCAGAACTTGGGAGTCATGATGTAAGATGATCTCTAAGGTCCCTTCCAACACAAACCATTCTATGATACTATGGCTGTTAACTTATCATGTTTCACGCCATAGGCATGCAGGAATAAGGAGCTCTTTTTTCAGCAGTCTTCTCCTTATCATTATTCCTGGAAGTTGAAGTATTAATACAGGTTGTCTGGCACTTAGACCTCTATCTAATAGGATATTTGATTTCATTTGTTGGCCTAAAGACTGAGGGACAAAGTCCAGGCTCCCCTTATACAATTCCACTGGCTAGTTTTATTATTTGATTTTTACTTGTAACTTTGATTTAAACTTACTGCATTTTCTATGAGTTGGTGAGAATAAGATCCAGCAGAACACCTCTCCTTGTTGACTCCTTTGTCACTTGGAGAAGGAAGTTATCATCAATGCATTCCAGGAACCTTCTGGCTTGTTTATGCCCTGTTGTGTTGTCCCTCCAACAGATATCAGGGTGGTTGAAGTTCCCCATGAGGACCAGGGCTTGTAAGTTTGCTCCCATCTGTATTCTGTGTTAGAGTAGACTGTGCCTACAACCCATATTCTGTATACATTAGACTATCACCTTATGTTTAGTGGTCAGACACTAAGCTCTCTTTGATGATGCAATATTTACCTAATTATTCTCATTTTATTGCTTTGGATAGATCTTGAGGACAGCTTGTGTGATTTAACACATCTAGCTCAGAGAATATATTAATTGGTTTTCTGCTTGATAACAAAGCCTAATTACCAAACAGAACTGCAGAGCTGAAATATCTTTTGTATTCCCTCCACGCCACTAGATTTTGCAACTCCTATAAACTTCAGACTGAATCTGAAGAAACACAAAAAGAAGTGTGATTGATTTCTCAGTGCGAATGAAGATAGAACCAACTTTAAAACATAACTTAACATGATAAAAGATACTACACACACAACAAGTGCCTCTATATTGAAACAATGCTCCTTAAGGCTTGGCCATTAGTGCAATTTCCAGCAGTACTACAGAGGAGAAAATGCTGAATACTGTGTTATATGTATTTGGTGCATAGTACATGATCTACTTCCAGAATAATTTTCTACTGGACATCACTATTCATAAGGGTGTTTTCTGTAAGACAATGTATTTTTTATTTCATACATGGCAAAAGATGATACTATTTTCTTGTGCCTTTAAATCTAATTGCTTAGAAAGCTCTATAGTGCTCCAGAGTTTTGTGCAAATCTGTTTAGTTGCCTTACTTTAGGTAACTAAAAGTTTTTTCTCTAGTTTATATTAAACATTGCCTCCTTTACCTCTCATTTTCCACAGCAGTGATCAAGTCTCTCAGAAAAGCTCTTCTAACACTTTTCAGACAGTTTCAGTCATTTTTGCTTCACTTCATGGAGATTACTATTCCCCTGTGTTGTGTTAGCTAAGTAGTCATGCAGCACATTTGGAGCTGAATTAAAAGCCCATTTTTTCCCCTGAACAAGATTCATAAATAAAAAATACCATCTTTGAACAAAGTTCAGGTATTGCACGGAAGGGAAAAGGCTTTATATGTTAACATTGTCAAGACTCAACAATGAATAATAGAATGGCTCCACAAGAGATGAAACTCAGATTTCAAGTTAAGTTCTCTGACTTTCATTTAAAAAAATTCACCAGTTTACCTAACTTTGTAAGGATTTCCGTCATGATTAATTCAATTTAGTACGCCGATGTGGTGAATAAAAAACCAAATATGTAGGCTGTTTTTCTGTGTCTTAAATCATCACTCACAGGGTTGTCCCACTGCCCTAAAGGAGATCACTTTCAGAATATCTTATCTGAAAGAAAAGCAGAAATGTGACATATAGATGCGTCTATTTATCATACACACACTTTTGCTCCTCTTAACTCTAATGTTAATTCAGCACGATCTTATCCTACTTCATCCTTGTACACTTAGCTTACTGTCAATGATAAAGAAATGAAGACCAATACCATTCATTGGCACCTCATCAAAATTAACTATTGAATGTCATCAAATCACATCTACTCTTGCAGCTGTCAAAGGAATGTGATTGCTCAGAAAATGGGTGGTCTTTCCAAGCTGGCACTGTTAGTTCTGTTAGCTCCCTTGAAAAAACACTGACAATTGTACAAAGCCCGTTCATATCATTGATGTTTGAGTAAGGTGCCCAAGTTCAGTTCTTTTTTTCCAGCTTGGACAACTGAAATTCTTTACTGCTTAAGTGTTTAAGTGTCATACCGACATAATACTCAAAATTTAAATGTGTTGAGGGTACACCTACTGTTTTAACAAGAGCAAGTGTATTTTAAACTGGTGCTTTGAGAGTGTAGTTAGTTTCATGTGAATTTAACTGCTCTATTTTGCTATTTTGTCCATCTCTGTTCATAAGACCACTGCAAATAAAACAGGTTTAAAGACAAAAGTAGATTAGAAAGGATTGCCTTGATTACACGTCTAGTCCTATTTAAAAAAAAAAGAAAAGAACTAAACTGATACAGAAATTCAAAACTTGCTTGATTCCTTATACAGTTTTCCTAGCAAAAGTCATATCTGAGAGTCTGTAAAACATAATCACTTTCATAAATCCATTGATTCAAAGAGTAAAAATAGGTCAAACTTAGATGATAAAACAATTAATTGTACACATTTGCACAGCTCAGTTTGAGAAAAAAATAGCTGTCCTGTTCTATTCATCTTTGGCTCTGTGAAATGATTATATATCAGACAGACACACAGAACACTCATGGAAAGTTACAGCTGCTTAAATCATGTTTCTGTGCTGAAACAACACTTAATTTTCTTGCTTTTGCCCTAATGTGTTTACTAAAGACAGACGCACTGTTTTTGCTCTGTGTCTCTGTGTACTTGGTGGCCTCTTGTGCTGTTGAAAGTAGCAGAAAGCTTTAAAATCCTTTAGTTGGTTTGATTAGACAATGGTCCTTTACCTGTCATTGATTTCAGCAAATAAAGTTTATTAGCAGGTCAACAGGGTATATTTTTTTTGCTATGTGTTGTTGGCAATTACCCAACTTATCAAACAGCTAAATACTAAAATCAATCAGAACGAATGCTGATCTCTTTTAAAAGTTTTCAGTGTTTCTTTTTCCTTTGTGTGATTACGGAATTCTCATTTATGTACTAATACCTCAATATATTTTGCACACTCATGTGCTAGTTTTAAAATTCTCATTCATTTTTTAGTACAGTAATGCATGCGAAAAATAAACAGTGACTGAGCACTGATTTCAGTTAAAGGCTAATCCGTATTCAAGTCTTTTAATGAAAATAGAACGAAAAAGCCAAACAAGATATTTGCTGAAATAAAAGCTCATACAGTGGTTTGCAGTGTGTCATATCACTCCCTCCTGAAGACAGAACCAGAATGGCAGGTTATCCATATCGTATTGATGGTGAAAGAACATTCAATGAATGAAGCACAGGGGAAAAAGAGGGGTTACGGTCTGCAGATTGCTGACCATAGCATGTCTGTGTATAAAACACTGATTGATGGCATTAGAAGCAGAGTGCTATGCAGAGCATCTAAAAGCCATGTAAACAACAAAATAAAATTGATACTGTCGAATATAGCTTGCAATACCTCAGTGGGAGACTGCTCCTATCTGTCTGTAGAGGGCCTCATCCACTTGGTCTTCCTCTTCAGTGGGCTTGTAGCAGACCCTCCCTATAATGTCACCTGTCCCTGGCCTCCCTTTAATCCTGACCCATAAACTCTTCGTCAGCTCCTCATCTAACCCCAGGTGGAGCTCCACGCACTCCAGATGGTCTTTGACATAGAGGGTGACAACCCCTCCTCGTCTCCCCTGCCTGTCCTTCCTAAAGAGTTTGTATCCCTGAATTGCAAGAGTCCAGTTGTAGGATCCATCCCACCATGTTTCTGTGATGCCAGTAATATCACAGTCCTGCAGGCATGTGCACGTCTCTAACTCTTGTTTATTCCCCATGCTACGTGTGTTTGCATAGAGGCACTTAAGCTGGGCCTCCCTTTGAAGCTTAGCTATTTCGTGGTTTACTTTCACATACAGTTACTCTAACATTCTTACAATGCTGTATCTGTACGGATACTCATTTAGAGGCTGGCCTTAGGAGTGGCTGCATTTGAAATGTTGGATGGCAACCAAAAAAGCCAACCCAAAACCATTTACTGAACTATTTCATTTCCATCGTACCTTCATTTTTCACTTCTCTTTCTAGTCTGGACATCTGCAGGAGATAACCTTCAAAATTTTCAAATGTATTTTTCTTTAATTAATTATACACAGTGTTTAATTATTTGTCTATGGGTTCTGTACCAAGAGTAAGTCCTAATCCTTTATTATGTATTGTGGGTCTAGACAAGGACAGGGAGATCACTCACCAGTTACCATCACAGGCAAAATAGACTCTACGGGGAAAACTTATTGGATTTATTGCCAATTAAAAAACAGAGTAGGATAGTGAAGAACAAAATGAAAACTAAAAACATCTCCCACCCCAACACCCCTTTTCTGAGGCTCAATTTCATTTCTTTATTCCCAACTCTTCTACCTCCCCAGCCCCTGAGTGGCACAGGAGGATGGAGAATGGGGGTTATGGTCAGTTCAGAACAGGTCCTCTCTGCTGCTGCTTCCACCTCCTGTTGTTCCCCTGCTCCAGTGTGGGGTCTCTTCTACGAGGTACAGTCCTTCATGCACTGTTCCTACATGAATCCTTCCCAAAGGCTGCAGTTCTTCAAGAACTGCTTCAGTGTGAATTCTTTCTATGGGGCACAGTTCTTCAGGAACAGACTGCTCCAGTGTGGGCTCCCCAGAAGATGCAGCTCCTCACAGAAAACCTTCTTCTGTGTGGGTTCCTCTCCACAGAGCTACAGGTCCTGCCAGGAGCCTTCTCCAGGGTGGTGTCTCTGCGGGGTTTATCTTCTTTCAGGGCACATCCATCTGCTGCAGCATGGGGTCCTCCATGGGTTGCGATGTGGATAACTGCTCCAATGTTGTCCTTCATGAGCTGAAGGGGGACAATCTGCTTCACCATGGGCTTCCCCAAAGGCTGCAGGGGAATCTCTGCTCGAGCACCTGGATCAGTTCCTCTCCATCTTTCTTCACTGACCCTGGGTGCCTGAAAGACTGTTTCTCTCACATTTTTCTCACTCCTTTCTCTCACAGCTGCTGTACAGCACTTGTTACCCTTTCTCACCCTTATCACAGAGGTGCCACCAGTGTTGCTGATGGGCTTGGCTCCAGCCAGTGATGGGTCTGTTTTGGAGCTGGCTGGAACTGGCTCTGTCTGACATAGCAGCATCTCCTGGTCTCTTCTCACAGACGCCACAACCGCTGCAGCCCCCTGGCTACCAAAACTGTGCATCATAAACCCAATACACTGACTCTTCTCTGTTACTTTTATGAATAAGCTGACAACAATGGTCTTTCTGATTTTCTTTTTTCTCATTTATATTTCTGTCTCTAGATGGGAGAAAGAAAGTGTCTCATTTTATTGTTACTAGAATTCATGTAATATGTGTGTTATCTTTTGCGTATCTGGTTTTAGTTTGAGCATCATTAATGAAAAAAATAGCAGTTACAACTTTTCTATATTCTGATTCTGTTTTCCTTTCCTATCATGGAGAAATATAGATTGTATTTTCCACCATTCATTTCTGTAACTCATTTCAAAACAGAAATTCTTTTTCATGTACTGGGGAAAATGTAATAAACTCAGTAATTGTTTTGACACATTCTTTAAATTATGAGGTAAGAATTGTAATTTTGAAAAATACTTCTTTTTTTCACCGTGCAAGTACATGCTAAATGACCTGAGACAGGAAAGAGAATTAAATATTTTATCAGGAAAGATTACATTTGTTTATAATTCCTCTGGTGAAAGAACATTCATCATTCCTCCCCACCCTTCCCCCATCTTTTCATCCTGAACTATAATCCCATCATTTGCTTGACTGACTCTCTTGAACTTTGACATTTAGTTTACTCATGCAGAGTGAAAAAAATTAAGCTGGAGCACCCACCTGGGTAGGATCTGGTTGCCTACATAGTCCTGGCTTCCTGCCTCTCATTTGTTTTGATAATCCAGCCAGCAACATTAATAAGCCTGATCAGGTCACATCAGTTAATGGATTGTCCTTGTCACAGACTGAATTTTCTCTTTAGAGACAGAAGGGAATCATTTCAATGTTAGATGTCTTCCGGATATTATCTATATGTATGCTTCCTCCTTTGCCCCCACAGGTTTCCTCTCTTTAAACCATCACTGATTTTAATTAATATTCTCTCTTCCTTTCTTTGAATCAGTGAGCCAGTAATAACGTATGATGTGTCATTTTGTGTTATGCTATGCCATTGATATTCCAGTATTTTCAGCATTGAATTAAATCGTGTTGTACAGCTGCAGATCTACTGCTGCATATAGGCCTATAGCATTTATATTACTGCTGAATTCACAATATAAAATTATAATACATTTAGAACATATTAACAGGATATGATTCTTTAATATGAAAAGGTATCAGCTGAATTTTTGCCATTGATTTAATAGAATAGGGATTCATTTTTTAATTTTATTAAGATGTAGATTAAAATTTAAGGTGCCTTGGAAAGAAACATGATCAAAAGAGGATGAGATGTCTGATCCAGCAGGGCTCACTCTGGTTTTATATTTTCAATGGTAACTCTTCTGTCTATTGAGGTTTTTGCTGCATTTTTAAGAACTCCAAGCCAGTTTCCCCCTTTACTTCCAGAAGAGAGGACTTTACATCTGCAGTACCAGCTTCTTTTACACGGATTGAGGGGGCGTTCAGAATGACATAAAGTCAATGCTCCCTCAGAGACTGAATGTGGGAGACTAAACCTAGGCAGTCATTACTGAAGACCTTAACCATGGCTGATTCCAAAACAAGTTATAAAATCTCCTCTAAACTTAAAAAATTGATTAAAATTAAAAGCTGATGTTTACTTGATAAGTTCAAGATAGTTAACAGACTAGCTAGCATGTCATAAGTCAAATATTTAAATGTTGAATTATTAATTCTGCAGTTCTGTGAGTTATAAAATCAAGAATTATTTCTGAAGTCTTTGCTGATTGCCAGGTTTATTCCTGGTACATGACTGGTTTTGGTTATTGATTTCTGTTCTTTGCTGTTATGGTACCTATAAGTATACCACAGTGCCTATGGGACTGTATAAGGTACCCATGCTATTATAGGATGCCTTTCCAGATTAAATGTCTGTGTAAATGCATTTTACAACCATAAATCTAACCAAAATACTAGTGCTATTCTATATCTCAGTGTGAGGAAACAGGTATAAGTTCAGAAAACTGTGAACTTCTTGACTGAACATAGGCAAACTTTTGAGTGATCAAGTTCCACTATTACTGTATTGTTGGCACTTCAATTTGCATTCAAAAGAAAAAAAAAACAGCTATATAGAAACACATTAACAAATTAGATGGGGTGGATATCTTTCATAAAGCAGTCACACTTTTGAAACTGAAGACTGAATTTTGCATGCAGGTAAGCAGAGAATTTCACCTCTAATGCTGAAAACCTAATAGGTCACATTTTTTGTGGATGCAGAAAGGATGTGTTTGCACAGTTAAGCATGGATGACCGAATAGTGTATTTTTTAAAAGTGATTTAGATGTTTTACAGAACCTTAGTTTTTATATTTAGTAAGCTATAAGGTGTGGATAACTAAATGTCCTGTAGGACTGATATGTACTGAATTTGCCTTCTGAAATACATTACATAGCAGGGCCTAGTTAGTTTGAAACTTACATAATTGTAGTGCAACCAAAGGAATGCTTGTGACTGACATAATTGTAAGATCTCATTCATCCTCTCATCTTTTTTTGTTTTACAAAATTCATTGCCAATGTCTTCTTTTTGGTGTTGTTGATGATAGTAGTTGACAGTTCATTTTGTGTTACAGAAAAAAATCAAAACTCACGCACTTCTTTTCAACTTTAGTGATTTTGTGTCTCTGCTGGTTAGTGGTATTCTTACTGAAGCAAGACCAGCTGAAACAGCTGGACGCCATATTAGTGCTCTATAAATCCCATTAATCCTATTAATTTGTATTTTAACAATCAGCTAAGGAGGAGTAAAATGATGTGCAAGTGATATTTTGCACAATGTTACACAAAACAGGCAAAACTAAATCAAACAAAAGTGAGCAGACTCCCAGCAAAACCCCTAATAGCCCTTCCTTGACACAGACCCTCCAGTGGAGAGAGAGAGCATGGGGGAACAGGTGTAAGTATTTCTCTTTCATTTCCCTTACAGTTGGACAATTAACCATTCAGCCTCCTGGGTGGCTGGCCTGTCTGGAAGGGTTGGTTTCACAATGAACATTTGCTTGACTCTGTGGAAAATAATAAAAATATCTCTAATCTTTTAATTATTTTCCACCAACAACTTGCAGCCTTTGTTATTTTTTTTTTCTTTTTACCAGAGACTTCTGAAGAGAAAATAGACCAAATCCCGTTGTTTATAAATTTGGTTGAAGCGTTTGATTGGCAACAGCAGGGATAACATAAACAGAGTGAAATTTCCAGAACAGAAAATAAACTTCAACATAGAAGCACATAATAATTGTTTAGAAACTTGGTGAAAAATATGATTTCAATGAAAGGAAGAAGAATATATAGTTATAAAATTTTCTATAGAAACCAGTTTGACTGATGTTTGCATGATAAAAAAAAATTCCAACCAAATTCACAAAAAGCTCAGAAGGACCATTCATGGAGGGCTGAACAAAGCTGTGGGCAATGGATAGAGAGATACTCTTTCCTATACCAGACATTTCTCAAGGTATCTACAGCTGCTCTCAGAATGACAAGGACATCACCCCACTCTTTTACACTTTGAAACTTTATTGGCTTATAATTTTTTTTTTATTCTGTACTGATGTAGGTTATAAAAGAGTCATAATACCTTTGGGAAGGTAAAACAAAATGCATCTGAAACATCTTCCATAAAATTATCTGAATAAAGAGAGTATAAGATTTAGCATCTCTGTTAAAATAAGTCAATAGAAATATTGATTATTATCATATCCCTTTTCAGAAGTTAAGGGCTCTATAACTAATGCATAAAAAGCCCACATTTTGCAGATAAATAAATGTGGTGTCAAAATCTGTGATCTTGTAATCTAACATTTAAAATTTAAAGGTAATGTACAAAACAACCACTGTTTCTGTGTTTAAATTTTCTTCATTTTAAAAGGAGTAGGACTGTAAAAGAGAGACAGAAATATTAATTAGTACTTTAGTTACGCCTTTGACCTTATCTGTAGAAGAACAAACAAAACATTGTGTACAGTGTCACCCATAATTGTGACTGTATAAAACAAAAAAAACCTCCTACCTTTCTTACATACTAACCTCCAGTCTCATGAGGACCAAACCACATACATGGAATACAAGTTTCTAGATAATGTATATCCAGGAGTTTTGTGGTTGGGGTCAAAAAGTTATCTGGATGAAACAGAGTATCATCAGAGGATGGTCTCTAATACTGTTCCTTATGAATATGCTACCTGCACACTGCAGAGCAGGTGATCCCAGAAACTGAATTATGACAATGTGATTATTTAGTAATAGAATTTACACAACCCCTCTTGATATATTGTGTTGTTTTATTACCAACGTGACAGAGACTTTCAAATTATTTTGAGTGCTGCAAAATAGGTTGTTTTTCTCAAACAATATCAGCTATCCAGCAAACGATATCCAGCAATATCCAGTGATAGGACAAGGGGCAATGGGTTCAAGCTGGAACATAGGAGGTTCCACTTGAATACGAGAAAAAACTTCTTTACAGTGAGGGTGACAGAGCACTGGAACAGGCTGCCCAGAGAGGTTGTGGATTCTCCTTCTCTGGAGACATTCAAAGCCCACCTGGATGCGTTCCTGTGCGATCTGATCTAGGTGTTCCTGCTCCGGCAGGGGGATTGGACTAGATGATCTTTCGAGGTCCCTTCCAATCCCTAACATTCTGTGATTCTGTAATGTTGTCCTGGAAGTTCTTCATAAGCTTCTAAAACATTATCAGGCAAATTTGTTTATTTTACCTACTCAGCTTTTTAAAATATGGAAGACCAGTATTAAGACTACCCAATTATTAAAGCTAATGTCCAAAAGCAAGCAGTTTCCCAAGCTGTAATGAAAAGCATATTGTTTATGAGCAATGTCTGCAAGAACATGTTACATTTTTCACATAACAAAATCATACACTAGCTAAATGACGATGGAATTAAAGTCAACTTTTATGGCTTTTTCCACTGATTACCTTCACTCATCTGGTTAGACCAGGGTAACGCACTAGTAATTTCAACTGAAATCATACAACTGAGTTAGAGGACCTCTTTGACATCCAGGACTCCGTCACTGCAATCTCTTTATATGTTAAGTTGATCTTCTCATAATATGCACCTTCATCAGAAATCAGTAGTAATTGCAAAGGGCACATGTAATATTCGCAATAGTTGCTGTTCTTTTAAATGAAAATATTGACTGTAATTGTGAGTCTGACTGCAGAGACAGTTTAGCAGTCAGTCAAAGCCCTTCATCAACAAAGCTCTTTCTTTAGTCCATTTCAACACTTTTTCTCATCTTTCACATAGTATATTACACAACCATGAGAGAAATATAGAAAGTGTTCCCAGGCAGAGAGAATGTCATACACAATAACATATTTATTCAAAACTCCATTCACTTTCTTCAGTGTGGCCCTGCCAGGGGTCTTTGGCCTTTAACTCCTGAGAGAGTACAACAAAATCTGTAGCATATTTCTTTACAGAAGCTCCACACGTTTTAAACCTAAATCAAATCCAAATTCACAAAGAGATAAACACATTATCTACACAAGTACGGTATATACTTTTGTCCTTCTGAGAAGCTTACATTTTGGTGAGCTTCAGTTTCTAAATGGTCATCGATTGGGTTTTGCCTCAATTTTCTAAAACCTTGCTTTAGGACTATTTACCAATACAACATAAACCATTTCTGCTACAATGATTTGTCATTGAGGACAAGAACAGAACAAAATATACTTTAAAAAAATAGATCAGTTGAACCATTACTTTTGTGCAGCTACCATCACAGACACTTAAACAAACAAAAATTGAAAGGCCTCATTTGTAATGTGAACAGTTATTAAATCTCAGACACAATCAATGGAGACACTGAAACAGAGGATGGAAGGTAGAGATAGAGAGGATAAAACAGTATCAGGAGATAGCTGCGGCTGAAACAGTGTCTCTGTTACATAAGAATGACGAAGACATCTGAAAATACTTTAGTCGGAAGAAAGTGGTGTTGATGAGCTCCACAGGAAATAAAGCATTTCTCTCCTCCCCTGGACAAGACATCCTCCCTGCTACTTCTCACCCTGCACTGTGGTCTACCAACTATCTTCCCTCTTCCTGTGTTGCTGCAGGAAAATCGATGGCACTTTGATGAGTGACTCTTTTGCAGTCTCTAACCTTCTTCATGTTACTTCTTTCTCTTTGGTGGACAGTCCTGCTGCCATGGATTACTTTGCTGTCCTCTATTTCCTCAAAATCAATATTAAATAATAACTGCATTTATATAGTAAGATCAGTTGTACCTGCAAGAGCTGCCATTTTTCCTGTTTCTTATTTAACATTGCAAGATGAATCTGTTCCCCAAGGAGCCAGATAGGGGCACCGTGACACACCTCTGCAGGATTTGCATCCAGTCAAATTTGAAGTCTGTGTCAGAGCTGGGAGCCAAGTGGTTGTACTCAGTTACGCTTCAATATTATAAGCTGGCTTTCTTTGTAAACTCAAGAGACTTGCACTAATTTTTGATGAAGTTATTCTGCAACATGCAGACCATGTAATAAGTTTCCTGTACTATGCTAAGGGCATTTATTTAAATGTCATTGACTCAAGTGAGGCTGTGCATATTGCTGATACACTGCATTGGCCAGAGACATTTTCCTAGAACATGGTCAAATCAATGATGGAAACGTAAAGCATGCCTCAAAGGGTTTATAGATGATGTAGATGTTATATCTATGCTATAAATTATGTATTATGTAGAAGAGTTTTTAGAAAATAAATGCACACTACTTGTAATATTTTCCAAAGTAATATAGAAATAAATAGTAATTTTTTCCTGGAAATTATCAAAATATTCACTTGGTTATCCAAATCAAGTCTGAAATTTTTTGCTTCTTTCGAGAGTAATGAGATGAAGTAGACCGTGGCAGACATGAATATTTAAAAATGCCTCTGAACAAACAAACCACCTGAATCAATGGAGGCTTCAATTGAAAGGCGTTGCCTCAGGAATTCACTTAAGAGTTCATATTTGTGAATGTTTTGCTTTCTGTTCTGCTTGATGATAGCAAAGATCTTTGAAGACTGTTATCTGAAGCTACAAATATCACACATAATATGCACATATATGCATACAGGTTATACTGGCATGTCAGTCTTTTTACTTTTGAGAACTGCTTGTGAATACAAACATTGCAATTTTATACTCAATGCAGCATACTTTTGAAATGTTAAAGTTCTAAATTTGCCAGTCATCTCTTCTTCCCTTGGAATACACTGGTGAGCAAAACACATTAGCTTAAAGACTTTGCTGTAGGTCAGTAGTCATGATAAAATATAAATAAATCCACCAATTTACATACATTCACTGGAGATTAGTGTTTGAATCTATGAGACTGTGCCTGTATTGGTATTATTAACTGAAGTATGACCTGAAAGCTGTGGACAACAAGTATCTAGAGTTAGAACTGCAGACATTGCTGACATAATTTCTTCCTTAAGAACTCATTTCAATGTAAAAATTGTGAAAAGTCGTATTGAGCACAATCATAGAATCACTTATGTTGGAAAAGACCCTTAAGATCTTCGAGTCCAACCATAATCCTAACACTGCCAAGTCCCACTAAACCACTTCACTAAGCCTTACAACTATATGTCTTTTAAATACCTTCAGGGATGGTGACTCAACCACTTCCCTGGGCAGACTGTTTCAGTGCTTGATAACCCCTTCAATGAAGAATTTTTTCCTAATATCCAATCTAAAACTCTCCTAGTGCAAATTGAGGCCATTTCCTTTCATCCTATCACTTGTTACTTGGGAAAAGAGACCAACACCCACCTCACTACAACCTCCTTTTGGGCAGTTGTAGAGAGCAACAAAGCCTCCCCTCAGCCTCCTTTTCTCCAGGCTAAACAATCCCAGTTGTCTCAGCTGCTCCTTATAAGACTTGTTCTCTAGACCCTAATTATCCAAGCTCATGTGGGAGCTCACAGATAGAAAAATGGTTTTACCCTTTTGTACTTTGCAGTCTCACTTCTGCTTCTTCATTTTTTATCCCTTTATAAATTCTCTACCTTAAGTGTACTTGCCTACTGGTCTGCCCTGGGTGCCTAGTGCTTCATAGCTTATCAGCTGTCTGTCATCTTGTATTTCACAAAACTCTTTTCCAAAAACCCAGATACGTTTTGTCACCAAGATTGTTTAGGTCATAACCTCAAAGCGGTTCATCAGCAGCTTGAGATTTCTGGAAAGGTTTCTTGTCCTCATTTTGTCTGCCATCTTTTGACTGCTTTTTGAACTAAAGATATAACCTTCAACATATTTAAAAAATGTGGAAATTCCATAAATTTTCAGATTTACTGGAAACAAAAACACTTATCTTCACACTGTCTGCTTTCTACCTAAGAACCAGAAAGACAGAGAAAGAATTTATTTAGAACGTTCAAATTTAAATTATTCCAGAGCTGCAATATGTATAGATAAATCCAAGGTACAGGCAAATTTTCTACTAAGCCCTTTCAATATTGTCTTGTCTTGGAAATGCATGTAATTTTGGGAGATTCTCAGATACTATGCTATGACTACATTAGACAGTAAGAAAGATTTTTGGATGTGTATGGGTAAATGGTCTTGGCACTTGGCCTGTCACTATTAATTTTCCTGAAGCTGCTTGCTGTTAATTATGCATGCACTAGCTAAGATGTTAGGAAGGTCAGGCCAGGTTTGCTGAAATGATAAGCAACAAACTCAAGGGAATGAAAACACTGAATAAATAAAAGGTTGTTATTTATAGTAGATGGGACTTCTAAAGTGGTATTGATTTAGAAAAGGCTCACTTGACAAGAAATATCACTGCGTTGTTAACCAATATTATTCACCACATGTGAATAGTGGCCTTTTAAAAAAATTGTTCATTTGATAGTATTGTTACTAAAGTCCAGACTAGTATGCAATACATCACACACAAGTGAAATATTTGCGGAAACTTTCCAGAACACTAATGGTTCTTTCATAATGTTAATTCCCACCAAAGACATTGGGAAATCTTGATTTCTTTACATATTTTCATCCAGCTGCTTTTAATTTTGAGGACAGAACATCAAGTATTACTAGGGGAACACAAGTCCAAGTGAATTGAAAGTGAACTCTTTCCCTGTAACTCTGCAGTCTCATGGGAAAGCACCTAACATATTCAAGTAAAATTGAAAGCTGGATTTTAGGTACATTGAAGCCCCCACTGTTGCTTCACTAAATGAACTTATACTGATATTGGCATGGAAAAAAGAACTGAGCCACTGTACTTTCCCTTTGTTGGGAACTCACTCAGAAATATAGCCCAAAGTCCTGTCTTGATTTGTCTTAAATTTTTTATTTCACTAACTATGAATTAGTCAGGTGGGTAAAGTCTACTAGCAAAATCAAATGGTGGTCATTGCTAAACTATAGGTGTTGTTCACTGCTATTAATATCTGCACTTGTTCAAACTTATTTTACTAAATCTTTTGATCTAATGTTTAGCTGTTTGAGCTAATGCTTACCTATACCATATACAATACTTCCCTGTAGCATTTATATCAAAGATCCAGCAAACAATGATAATAAAACACTTTTAAAGTATAGAATAGCAAAAGAAATGTAAAATAAACATATTGACAAACATCAACATAAAAAGACCCCCAAGCAAATGCAAAAAATTTGGACCTGAAGAAGAAGATACTAGCAAAACCACTAAGTTAACAGATTGCCACAGCTACCATTTCCTTGCGCTTGCCTAAAGAACATGGGCAGGGACAAGGAAACCATGCATGACCAGAAAAGTGAGAAAGAAGTTCAGGTCAGAGTGGCAGCTGTAAGGTAGAATATTAATCATTTAATTGCATGATTTACCATCCTCTTTTATTTTGGTTGAGCAATTTTGATTATTGATGTGTCGTGTGGGTAAAATTTCTCCTGGAATAGTAATGCCTTCTAACATACATCAATATCAGCCACAATAATGGCGCCAATATCACTAGTAAATTCGTTGTTCTGTATGTGAGATATGTTTCCTTTTTGCTCATAACAAACTTCTGAACATAACACCAGGAAATATGAAGGTTACATCTAGTGTTTTGATGATCCAGAATACCTCAAAGAACTAGGACGAGGAGGAGGTCAGATGCTTCCTCCAAGTTGCCTAGCAGAATTGACCTCAGCTCCCTTAACTCTCTGAACTTTCAGAAATCAGATGTTATTATCTCATTCCATATTTTTACCTATATAGGATAAAATGCAAAAATCTCATTCTGGTCTTTACTGTTCCTATCTTGCTGTAAGAAAAATCCAAATTTTGACACTCCCCAGAACCCAAAATATTTGCAAAAGTGATGTTTTCCACATAAAGAAATATACAGTATCTGGTAATGTTCTCCTGCTTAGGCTTTCTGTCAAAAATAGTATTAGGGTTATAGCCTACTTGAGGCTAGGTTTTTCATTTTTGTTTAGCTTTTATCTTAAAAAACATCTGCTCCAAGGTTTATGCACTGGTTCTAAGTGTATGTAAAAAGTGCTTGAGGACAGCTGTCCACTGCCATCTTTCCTCTTTTTCTGGTTTATTTTTCTGTCTCTTTTTCTATATTCCTGTCCATAAAAAATTATCTTATTAGGTCTTCTCTGAACAAATGAAACACGTCTCTCCCATGCTTTCTTTAATTATTAAAAATGGTTCCATGTATTGCTTTCTACATTGCGTTTCTAAGCTTTTACTAACAAATTTGTCCTTTTTCAGATTAGTTTCCTACATGCATACACACATTATACATATGTATACTCACACATACATATACATAAGCAAAGAATCACATATACTTCTAGAGCGAGGACAGCAAAAAATATACAAACTGGTAAGGTGTGGCTGGTAATGAAAAAGTGAATGGGCAGATTTGCTCATGATGAACACCGATGCAGCTCAGAATTTAATTTCACTCAGTTGTCACAGCTTTGTGAGTCTTTCTTGAACAGAGGAACTTCAGCTGAGAGGTTACTGTGTCATCTAGAAAAATAACAATGTTCTAGTCAAATATTTCTGCATTTACTATGCTATCATTTAATAGGTTTGAGCATGTGAACAAAACCTTTGTGCTGGCTGGCAGTGGGGGTTTTATTTTGCCTTTTCTCCTGGCCTGGCTTTCTGCTAAACCATAGCTTCTGTTCAGAAGTGAGGTCCTTGCCTCACAGGAGTACTGGAGGTGACAGTGATAACATTCCCATCACTATTCGTATGCGCCTGGTGGATACCTCTCATGGCCTTGCAAGTCCTGGTTCTAAGTGGGAAGTTAAAGTTATAAAAGAAACTAACTTGCCTTGATTTCAGTTATAGGTAGATGCACAGGTCCAAAGATAGAAATAAACATGAAGTTCTTATTAGGAGATACATAACAGATACATCTGCATCATTGATTATGATTTAATGTAAATTAATGTACTTATAGTAGCAGATCAAACAGTATCAAAGAGAAAACATCTGCTTAAGGGAAAGCGTGACCATAAAATCTTTCAGTGTTTCAATTTTGTCAAGAGTACAGAACTTGAACCTTTCTTTTCTTTATAAAGAGATATGGCTTCCTATGAAAGTACTAGATTTGGGAAACTAAATTTCTACATCTAAATTCAAACAAAATGTTGTGCTTCAATATGTGGTGAAGAAGCTCCAGAGTGATCAATACCACTGTACAAACCTTAAAAAAACAAAACAAAACTCTCTAGAACTCTATCTGTGTTTCTATGTCCTAGAATTCAGTCTTACATTTTACCATACAACTCAGTTACATGTCAGAAACTCGATGCGTTGTATAGATTCTTGAGATTTCCAAATGGACAAACTCCACTATACTTTATTTCTGGCAGTTTCATCTGTGTTAGAATGTAAATTCTGTATTTTGGGAGGCATTTGTAATAAGTATAATTATTTTCTGTGGGATTTTTTCCTGTATTCAACTAGATGATTTACCATGAGTAAAACATTAATGTATTTTTTACTTACTTTACAGATTAAAACTCAGAAAGATTGTGTTCTTTTTTTCTTCTATATACTCCTTCAATTTAAATTTCATCCTTCTTTAAAAAAAATATAGTTCTTTAGAGGTCTTTTAAGTATTAATCTGTCTAATATAAGTAATTAATTTTTATCAATCTCATTGTAAAGCTGAAGAGTTTAGTGGGACAGAGAAAGAAACAAGTCTGTTATTCTATCATGGATAGAAAAATATGATTATACCTTAAGACATTGAAAGGTTTGTTAGTTACAGCCTTTGATGGGTCTTTTTATTTTGATGAATATGCAAATTTCACTTTCAAAATCAGCAGTAAGGTATCAAATATGAACATTTCTGATAATTCATAGAGACTATTTTCCCCCTTGGACAAATTAATGTAACTTCTGTCTACATGTTTCTGTCAACAACACTATGGGATCCTGCAATTAGTAAAAAAGCCTACCTATGTATCCCACTGCTATTCCCAAAACAGGAGAATCTGATCCATTGAACAGAAAACAAAAGTGTTAATTTTGTAACACCATTGCAACTCTTTCACTTAGGAGAGGACCTAAAACCTCAGTGTACAGACTAAAATAATGATCAAGGACAATAGATGACTATATTACTTTTTCTTAGTTTTAAGGAGTAAATGGCATGCATGCTAATACTCATTAGCAGACATGACAAAAAACAATTATATAAAAAACTATTTTAGCACAGTGCCAGATACGAATTATGAAAAATGTCAGCAATTACCAACAAAACTACATAGCCCTTCTTTGTAAAGTAATTAGTACAGAGAGTTCTTACAAACTGTTTACATTTTAAAGAAATTCAGTGTTCTTTAATATGTCTGCATGAATATATTCAAATCCTAATGGCAGAAGGTAAAATATATATATATATATATTTTATAACAGTTCTGCACTTCCACAGCTGTTTCTAGGCAAAGGATTTTAAAATATTTAGGGGAAATTACACAAAAATGTGCAATTGACACAGAAGTCTGAGTCTCATTTTCAAATGCCTAAGTAGCTGAGGGCACCTAAATATGCAGATGGGGCCTAGCTGGAAATGCAAATATTGGCCTGTGACATGTTTCAATTAATCACTTGGACTATTCTCTATCAGTTGTGCACAGCATAGGAGAGTCACTCGAGCTGCTTGACGTGTTCCTGAAGAGATGTCATCCCACTTTACAAATAGGAAAAGTAAATAATATACAATATATTGTCTATGAGCTTTCTGGTTTAGGGCAGCAGTAGCTAAGTTCTGAACTCCTATGGGCAAACATGACAATATATTTTTCAAAAATCAGTGAAAAGACACAAAAAGTCTCATTTCCTTCCTTAAAGATAAACAACACAATCCAAATATTCTCTGAATGGACTTTCCTTTGAAATTACTTCTATGCGTAAGTTATATCTAAATTCTCTTTAGCCTTGCCTGATGTTATCTAGAAAAACTAGGTGAGAGATGTGTCCAATAGTTTTGCTTGAGTAACTCAGTGAACTTCTGCAAGGATAAAGACACCATGTATTACAAAAATTTAAGCCAACTGATGCAGTCAGCCTGAAAGACTGTAAATCTCAATTTTTAAGGTACTCTAATTTTCTTAAAAATGCAAACAAACAAATAAACAAAACCCTAACAAAAGTCAAACCTATGCTTTCTCCCATTATGCAACATTCCAGCTCACAGACTCTTGAAGATGAGAGGGCAAACTTGTGACAGACCTTTTGCGTTGCTTAGTGCACTGATAGAGGCACTCGGGCATTAAAATGATTGTCACATGATAAGACTACGTGTAGAAGTAATTGATCTGACTCACAAATGCACTGCTCTTTCTTAGGTTTTTTTACCTACTGTTAATAGCAAGAACACACATTTAAAATAAACCAAGTCCACAAAAAGTGGGCAGAGAAGGAATAGCCCTTTCTTCCATTCTCTCTGCAAAACATGTTCAAGATAATCAGTTAGGCTGAGAGGGACCTTAATTTATGAAAGTGTTGTGTACGTACAGGTTTGGAAGGGCCAGGGCCTATGGAGTGATTGACAGAAGCTACAGTGTGTGTGCAGAGACTTGTAGAGATCTTGGGAATAAAGCACACTTGCCTGTGGAGCACAGAATGTGAGTAGGTACAAGCAAAACTTTACAGGAGCCAGAGAATTAAAATGCATTTTTCTCCTCTTTCTCCCTACATTTCATTTCCTGTTCTTCTTATCCCCAGTGTACCTGAGCAGTACACGTAGTAGGAAAGAGCAAGCAAGCAAAGGATTTTTAGCATTTTAGAAAGAAAATAATAAAAATAAGAATGCATATACACAGAGACGCAGGAAATTAAGATGCACTTGAAATGATATGATACCATAAAATCAATTATTCAGAAGAATCAGGAGATTGGGCTAACAACGTAGGTAGAAAACAAAGACAACAATAACAAAAAAAGGACGGGTAAAAATATAAATCAGTATTGTGCCTACATAATGATTTTCCTTGGCTAATGTAAATACTTATATGGAGCTTCTCATTTTCTGTACAAGGCTACAATCTGACCATCATACATCAAGGAAGAGGGCAGCATTTCTTTGTCACTGCTCAAAACAGTTCTTCAATAATTAAATAACTATGATCTGAAGCTCATCAGGCATTTAGAGCACTAGAAGCAGCTCTAGTAATTATAGATTAAGTGTCTGTTGGTGAGTGGAGATCTCACAGAAACAGGCTAAGTGCAGTTCTGTTTTGGAATTGGTTCTTTAGATATGGCCAACAGAAATGTAGTGTTTGCTACTAGAGATTTTGGGCAAAATTTAACATGGAGGTAATACTACTGATAGCATTTGGTTACCATTGGGCCTAGCAGCATTACTTAACCACCAGGTCATACTACACCAGCTGCTGTACAAAATTCGCACAGCCAGCTCCCTTGACCCATTCTTAAACCTAGGAAGTCACTAATCAAAAATCAGAAAATGTAGTTTTGTAATTGAAATGCAGAGTGAAGATTGCAGAATATTTCCTCTTTATGCAATGTTTTAAAACATGGTGGAGCTAGCTTTAAGCACTTTGATATTGGAGGCTGATGTGCACATAGGGCTGAAAGACAGAGGATCCTCCAGGGAGTAACTTCAAATAGCAGTCAAAGTTATGTGTCCCAAATAATCCACTAGATGATTCTCTTTCTCTTGTTTATACATAGGTCCTAGACAGACAAGCCACTAGGCATATTAATTGGTTGGGCTGTTGTGCTTCCCAGATGCCTTAATATATGACAGTAAGATGAGCTACTTTTACAAAGCAAGCAGAAAATCTATTAATACAAAGAAAAAGTGAACAGGTTTACTGCACAAGTGAATGAACACAGAAAAAAATCAAGCAAAAAAATCACTAGCTCTTCTTAATATTCCTAGTATTCTAAATGGAAGTATAAAGGATTTTTATAATGTTGTTCTTGTATTATCTTTGATCAATTGATATTGATGGGCCATAGACAAAAGAGTCCAGGTACTCTTAAACATCTTGAAGATAGCTGACCCTCAAGCCAACCCTTATGACTCACCTGTACATAACTTAGGTTTCCTGAACTTGATCTTTCATATGCCTGATTCCTTTTCTTCTCGACTCAAAGGCAACTGTACTCTTTGTTGTGTAGTAGTTTTGGTTTTCTTGTTTTCACTTACACAGCTCCAGGTGGCTAAGGAATTACAGCCCAGACAGGTTCTGGTTGCTACTCTGCAGAAATCATGCTTAGGCAAAAAGGAGCAAGTTGAGCCTGTGAATAGCAACCAAGTAGAATTGCAACCTGCAAATTTTTAGAACTGCATTTACGACTGCCTTGGGACATATGATATTTCACATGAGAAAGCAACAAAAACATACCACTTACTTTCACTATAACTAGACAGAGAAGAAGACACAGGGATTTGCCAAACTGCTTGGAGGCATATATATGGAGAAATCTTCCCTCTGTGGTCTAAAAGGCTCTAGAATTACTTTATTCAGTAAACCAAGCTCAGCGGGAGATCTCCAGCAACAGCTGCATTGTGGTTGGAAAGTTATAATAAATAATTTTTAAAAGATATCACAAATACTTTAAGCAATCTTATTGCTACCATTAACCTTTTCCTGTAATCAGAATTCACATTTGTTCCTTGTTTCTTGGTCACTCTGTGCTGACCTATGTAGTCAGAAGGAAAGTCTGTCAAGGTCGTAAGAGACGAAACAGTTATCTTCGAAGTAAGCAAACTTTAAAAACCACCTTGATGAAATATTCTCTTTTTTTGTGTGTGTGAAATATTATTCTTTATAAATTTTTTCATCATGTTACATTGTTTTATCTAGCCCCCATCTTGAAATTCATGAAGCAGATTGCTTAGTCTGCACAGAAAATGTCATGTAACTATTATAAAAGGAGCTTTCTTTCTCCAAGAAAGGTGAATTATTATATATTTAGGAGATATTCAAAGATGGTAAAGATTCAGAGTACAGAGAAAAATCTTCAGTTTAATGTGAATGTGACTCTTTGCTCTGCTGGGATTTCACTTTATTGATCTTTCACAGTGTTCCTGTCAAATGCTATTTTGCACAGTCTGTAAGGAGCAGAGGTAGCCCATTGGAAGATGTGTTGCAGATCTTTTCTGTGTGGCTCACAGAGGATGCCAGTTGGTTACATCCTGCAGCTGACAAAGTGTCCAAGTTAGTGTCTGTTACATGATTAGGGCTCTAATACGTTGGAGGGCAGAATGGAAAGTGGTGAAAAAACATGAATTTAATTAATGAAAAGTAAAAGTATTTAAGAGGATATGATTTTTTTCAGATTATTTTTGTAACTGATGCTAAAATATGCAGCAATATTTTATTGAGTGGCTGCATCTCATTCTTGTCAGCTGCAGTGATGAGAGCTTTCTAGAGGGGAAAATCGGAATACTTTTGCAGTCAATGAGCATATAGATGACCCACTTATTCCAATTTCTCTGTTGGGTCTAAATTTTAACTTCCCAACTTATCTAGCACAGATAGGTTACTATTTTACACTTCCCACTGGAAGTTGAAAGTGCCAGGTAGACTCTCTCTGGTGGTTCTGCTGTAAAAATGTAGCTGTGAGTAGGTGATATGCTTTCTAT
This sequence comes from Pterocles orientalis, assembly GCA_011057875.1. Lineage (NCBI taxonomy): Eukaryota > Metazoa > Chordata > Aves > Pterocliformes > Pteroclidae > Pterocles > Pterocles orientalis. The sequence goes on along the minus strand of WKFP01014995.1, from coordinate 180,843 downwards.
CTGTCTCACATTAGCCAAATAAACACATAGTTCAGGGAGCCATTAAAAAAAAAAGGCTGCTTGATTAGAAAGTAGTTTCTCATCCTAGATTCTTGTTATTTATGCAGATCTAAATTAACCTCCTGGGACCATGACTTTATCTGACAAATCAGTTCTTCATCTGCAATTCCTGTTTTAGCTTTGTTTTGCTACACAATCTTGCTTGTAAAACATTTCCTCAAAAAGCCACTAAGGGAAACATCAAATAACTCAACTGATCTTTTAAAATGAAACTATGCAATCAAGAACAGTCCTTCTGCTAAAAATAATTCTGACAATCAATGGTCTGGTTTCTCAATGTTGTGCCTGTTTTATGTCAGCATTATCCTATTGAACTAAAGGTAGATAGAGTAAGGATAAAATTCTCAACTATGGTGCAAGAAGGGGAAGAACCCAATTGTAACACTTTTTGTAAGTTTTGCAAAGAGATATCTTCACTGAATACATGTGTCATGAAAAGCAACACAGTTTTGGTAGCTTATTTGTGGAGGGAGAAGAAAAAGAGTAAGGATGTCTGCTTTATCCGTACATGGATCACAAAGTAGTCGGTGCTCTAGTGGGAAAACATTAAAGTCGCCTTCTGTCTGAACTAGCCATTGCTTAAGTGTTGATTGTTGAAACCTGAAATCAGTGACATAAGAATAACTGAAAATCATAATTTTCCTCTTACATTTAATGCTTCTAAACATGAACTCAGGGTAGCTAAGGATTGCACCTCTGGAGCTGAAGGAAATAATATGTGCATAATGAACTTGTTGCTGTTTTAAAGTATAATAACCTAAAAGAACAACCAGAAATTTGGCACAATTGTTGAAAACTAGAGTCCTATGTCTTTGTACTGCTGGTAAAGATATCTGGACTGTGAAATCACTTACAAAGACAATGCTATTAATGAATGTGCTTATACTACTAGTACTATGCATGTAATGTAAAAAAGGTGTCACTCTCATGTTTTTGTTTGTTTGGTTGGTTTTTTTACTCAAGTAACTGATATGACCATTGCAAGACAGAAAGATGATGCAGCTTTGTCAAAAAAGGGAAATCCATGTCCTGCTACTGCTACAGCCAGAAGTCTGGCCTTGACATTGTGTCTTACTAATGGGAAAAAAAAACAAACAACCCAACAACAAAATGAATCTACCTTGTCACATTGGAATAATATGATTATTTGGTAATTTGTTGTTGGTAAAATAGCAAGCAGTATATGAAATATGTAAAGATGAAGAACTTTGTAGTGTTCCACATATATATATAGAGATATACAAGTCTAGATTTTTTTCTAGACTTTTGAAATTTTTTACTCATTCATTTGTTCTTCATGTTAATCTGGAACAAACACAGTCAGCAGCTGAAAGAAAGCCTTCTCTGAATAATAAGATGCTATGTATACATTGCAACTCAAACTGTTCTTCCTGGGACTTCAAAGAGGGATGTTCGGCTATAATTAATGAAAGAAGAAAGAATGTTTTTCTCCTGTGATGATTCTGTTTCTTTGTAAGGAATGAGAAGTTTACAAAGAAGACAGCATTACTAAAAGTAGGCAAATTTGATCTGTTTGGTCACAATGTTAAGATGAGGGGGAAAGGAAGAAAAAAGTCTGTTGTCATTATTAGCATTGATTACCTAATTTCCTTTTCTTGCAGTGCTTGGGGGCCCAGTGGTAACAGTAGGAGGAGCAGAAAGGATAAATATGTTAAAGAACTAAAAATTTTACACCAGACATTTCAAACTAAATTATAAAACTGCAATGTGCTGTTGAAACACTCTTTTTTTGGAAAGCTTTGGTTAATATATAGATGCTACATCAAAGCTATATAACATATGAATCACTAGATGGAGGCTCATTTTTGTGATGCAATTTGAACAAAAAAAAGAAAGTTTAATTCAAACCTCTTTTCTCCATCCCAGGATTGCAGGACTCTCTCTGTTCCATGATCACTAGCCAGGAACGGGCTGAGTCTTCATCATCAGGTGGTGAGCAGTTGCACTGTGTATGGCTCTTTTATATATTTGTATTTTTGTATATATTACTATTATTATTATTATTATTTTCAGTTTTATTGTAGTTTAGTTATTAAATTATTCTTATCTCAACCCATGAGTGTCTTTTTTCCTTTACCCCTTTAATTCACAGAATCACAGAATCACAGAATGTTAGGGATTGGAAGGGACCTCGAAAGATCATCTAGTCCAATCCCCCTGCCGGAGCAGGAACACCTAGATCAGATCGCACAGGAACGCATCCAGGCGGGCTTTGAATGTCTCCAGAGAAGGAGACTCCACAACCTCTCTGGGCAGCCTGTTCCAGTGCTCTGTCACCCTTACTGTAAAGAAGTTTTTTCTCATATTCAAGTGGAACCTCCTATGTTCCAGCTTGAGCCCATTGCCCCTTGTCCTATCACTGGATGTCACAGAGAAGAGCCTGGCTCCATCCTCCTGACACTCACCCTTCACATATTTATAAACATTGATTAGGTCACCCCTCAGTCTCCTCTTTTCCAGACTAAAGAGACCCAGCTCCCTCAGCCTTTCCTCATAAGGGAGATGCTCCATTCCCTTAATCATCCTTGTGGCGCTGCGCTGGACTCTCTCCAGCAGTTCCCTGTCGTTCTTGAACTGAGGGGACCAGAACTGGATACAATATTCTAGATGCGGTCTCACCAGGGCAGAGTAGAGGGGGAGGAGAACCTCTCTTGACCTACTGACCACCCCCCTTCGGATACACCCCAGGATGCCATTGGCCTTCTTGGCCACGAGGGCACAGTGCTGGCTCATGGTCATCCTGCTGTCCACCAGGACCCCCAGGTCTCTCTCCCCTACACTACACTCCACCAGGTCAGTACCCAACTTA
>WKFP01014995.1:140002-176521 GCA_011057875.1 Pterocles orientalis | reverse complement strand
AATCTCTTTTCATAGTTCTCAGGCTCCTCTGTGCAATTTCATCACTGCCCACCTGAACTATGAGTAGTGGGTAGTAATCAGTGGGGTGAACCAGCTCCGGGAGTTTTCTAGTTATATCCCTGACCCGGGCCCCAGGGAGGCAGCACACTTCCCTGCGGCTCGGGTCCGGTCTGCAAATGGGCCCCTCCGTTCCTCTGAGAATGGAGTCGCCTACCACAAGCGTACCCCATCCCCCAGGGGGGGGAGGGGGGTGAGTGAGCAGCTGTGTAGTGCTTCATGCTAGCCAGGGTCAAACCGCAACATTAACTCATCACAGTGGCTATATCCTCTGAACAAGAGCGGCCTTGGTGGGCAACGATATATGTGTGATCCCTGAAGATCCTCTGTGAATAAGGTAAAGAACATTGGGTCACCTTCAAAAATGGTACTGTGCACTTCAGTGCAACAAACTGTGATGTTCTGGTGCACTTTTGGTACTCATAAACTGTCAACCACAACAAGTGGAATTTAGTAGCCTTTCTTACTATTACTAGCATTAAGTTCTCAACCCAATAACACCACGTTCTCCAGGTTTTTTCCATCCTGTTTTTTGTAATTTTTCCACTTGGCGGCAGCACTCACTCCTTCACCTCAAGCAGCAAAATTTCTCCCAAAGTACCACTACTGGCCCTCTTCTCAGACCATGACTGGCCTTCTTCTCAGACCATGACTGACCTACTCTGTGTGCTACAGAAACACTGCACCACTGGCACATTAAGGGGAAAAGACTTTTGCAGGAGCAAGTACATGGAAGAGTTGTGCACTGCTCATCTCTTGACCCAAGGCTGTGCCAGGATCCAGGGATGGGACCAAGGTTATACCTCCTAGGACATGATCCTCTCTGCTTCTTCCTGCTTGATTGTACGACAGGAATCACTTCCAGGGAGGTACACTTTCACCAGATATAACGAATATTTTAACAAATTACCAAATGTTAACAAAAAGAACCACACAGGCCTTGTAAGCTAAGACTTTGCCATTAGCAATTGAAGGAAGATCTCTTTGTCAGCAGGTTGTCCTCTAACTGCCTACCTACAGTGTCCACCTGTCCACTTTCCTCTGCCCCATCTGTTGCAGTCCCCTACTGGAAACAGAATCCCAGTGTAACCCCATTGGAGATTTTTCTGTGTTGTCTGGCATTTCATCATCACTTATCAAGAATGTAATATTCTTTAGCTTCTTCTTCCCTTTTGATCTTTTGCCATAGCTCTCCACTTTCTAACACTTCTCTTTTGCTTTGCAGATTACTTAGGAGAGGGATATTCAGAATATGTCAAAATACTCTATTGTGAAAATGTCTGAACAAACTCTGTATGAGTTTCAAAAGCTGTACAGAGTGTCATTAAATCTAAGGCAATCTTGCTGAGAGGCAAGGTATGTTAGCATTAATGTCTTATCATATTCAGAATCTGAATGGGTTTGTGTCTCATCATTCTGAATGTGAGCAGAAAGTTTGAGTTGCCAGCAGTATATTGCATGGATGTTTTCACTGTAGCACCCGGAAAGATGTAGTCTTTGTTGACAAGATTACATTTATCAACACTTCCATTCCCAATCTACACTGGCAGTTTCTCTTGATTTTTTTTTTTTGTCATTGTTCTGTCTAAGCGACTTTTGTCCTTTGAGATAGTTGTTATTCTCTTCATGCCGTATTATGACACTTCATACTTTATTTTACAATCTTAGTTTTCCATGTTTTTACACATAGTGTTGATCTGCTGATATCCTGCATGTCCTTTAAAGACTGACTTTGTCACAGGTTGAAGCAGCTAGGTAGAATGTGCTGAATGACTTCAAGGGTGTCAGGCATTTTAGCCTTTTTTGGACAACTGAGTATAAAATCTATAATCCAAAACCACAATTGTAAACTGAAACAAAAGAAAACCACACTTTAATCTGCTTATACCAAGACCAGATCTGAAAGATCTTGTTTCCCATATTTATTTGATCTGTGCAGATACATTCCCAATCAACCTGTGCAGGGATTCTGTACCCTATATCTCTTAGGTTATTTCTCTGTGAAAGCAGCCTAGTTTAAAGAGAAAACTGTTTTGAAGGAGAGAGAACATATAGTCCTCTTACATCTCATATACATCTGTGCAGACGTAGTGTCCCAAATTTATGCGCTTTTACTCAGAGCAGAGTTTTGGCAAGCGTTTAACTAAACTAACTGCTTCCTGACTTATTAGGGAAATGTTGGCAAAATATTCTGACAAATGCAGCTTTGGCAGAACTGTTGTCTTCTGTAGTCTCACAAAACAATTTATCTTGGAAGTGACATCTCTTCCAAACTCTCTTTCAAAGGACTGTCAGCTTTAAAGTTGAGCAACCATTTAACAACTTCTTAGTAAGCAAACGATACATCCCTTAATGTATGTTCTTATGAAGTATTTCTGTTAGTTGAATCAACACCATAGGATGTAATTACATAAGTTAAGAAACAAATGCCATGCAAATAGCTAAACAAGAAATGAGTGTAGCTTATTCTGACCTTTGAGACCAGACACAATATTCATCAACTACTCGTGTTAACAGGGTCTTTGGGATAATCCCTAAAATTTTTAAAGGTTTTTTTTTTTTTTACTACAGCACCATTACACTTTCCTACATACCACCTGGTAGACAGGAAGAAACTTGCCCTGGCAGAAACAATGTCTGTGAGCCAGCTTTTTGTCTTCCATTTACTTACTAGTATGCCCTTCTATTAACATGATGCTTGCACAACACAAAAAACATTTAAGAAGCAATTGTGACTTCTAACATTTCTTTATGCTAATCATAACTATCGTCTTCTCCTAGCTAATTTATTCTACTGTAGCCTGTCATTTTCTTGTGAACTCTTTGGGAAAAAGCAGTCTTTCCTTCCCAGATACAGCTCTTGTCACATTTCTGGTGCTAATACTAATCTTAAATGAAGACACAGTGAAATAGTAGGCCCCTACGTAGCCTTCTGGATCTGCAGCACAGCAGCATGTTGTGGTGTGCCAGAAGAAGAAGCAATCAAGAATCCATTCATAATAATGCTGTCTTCAGCTAGAGAACCGAAGTGCTACGGATGATGTGCGTGTGAATTCCCTGCTCATCTGTATTCACTCTAATTCTGCATGGAAAAAAGGAAATAGTAACAAAATTCATAAAATATTTTGCAATTTTTCTTTGAGGAAAGCCTATGCTGTCTAGGACTCTTAATTGTGAAAGGTGGAGGTAGAGTATTTGGTAGATATTCATACAAAAAAGCAACATCGTAAGGAAGATCAGTAAGGAATGATTAAATAGAAAATCAGGAAAAAAACAAAACAAAACAAAATACCCCTACAAAACCAAAACCAGACCAAAAGAAACCAAAACCAAAACCAGACAAGCAAAAACACAAACTTGTAAAGTTTATTTCCACATTAAGGGAGATAGTCTAAATAGGTTTGAAAAGGTACTAAACACATACATGGAAGAGAGATTGAGCAGAGACTGTTACAAATAAAAATCCAGATGCAATTTAAAGCTCTAGAAGACCCTTAATTAGAAGTCAGGAGGGTAAAACAGGAGAAGGCTCTTTTTTAACCAACTGTAATTGTCCACTTTCACAAACAGAAAATTAGGCCAGGGGTAACTTTTGGTCTGATCATCCAGAGTTTTAATCTGCCACGTGCTCACTATACAGGTGATACCAAATACCTTCTTTAGCATACTACATACTGAGTGAGCATAAAGTTCAAAAAAGGCGGGAAAGCATATTGTTTTCTTCTCTTTTGATTTTAGCACTTCCATCTCTATTTACAGTATCACCAACAGCAAAAGGTTGCAGTTAAACAAGCAGAGAAGTTGTTTCAGATACAATAACAAGATATCTTCACAAATCAGAAAGATATGGTAAAATGCCCTCAAATTACCTTTTGGGTGAATCTGCAATATTTTAACATTTCATAAGAGTAAGTTTGTTAGGTGAGTGACTGCACAGCAGAGAGCAATGTTTACTCAACATTTTCCATTTGTTACTTGAAATAAATTAACTTAAGCTCTCTTTAGGCTTGGCTTTGTAAGTTTTCCTGAGGAAACACAGATTGGAACAGACATAATACATCAAAAATCAAATAAATTTTAAGCCTTATTTCAGATGTTTCTAGGAAGTTAAGTGCTCTAGGAAGTTAAGCGCAACTTTCATAATACTTTATAAACAAACAATTAAAAATAAATTCCAGCATTCTGAAAAATTCTGCATTGGTATTTATAAGAATAATAATGATGCCAATTAGACCAATAAGTCTGAAACACTAATCCAGCTTTATTAGGAGATCATATGGAAGGGAAATAGAAGTCATGGGAAAATCCACCCAACCTTTGTTTCTCCCCTCATTTTTTTCTGCCTCACCCTCTCCCTACATAAAATTCCCTCCTCTTCTGCCGAGAGATGGCAATTTACCCATCCTCCTCATGAGTGTGACTAGTCCATTTTGGGATACATTTATATTCCTGACTCCACAACATCCTTTGTTATGAGGCAAAAGTGGTTAAGGGACTTTGGGAAATAGTGCCTGCATTTTAAATTTAAATGACCTATATATTCTTGCTCTTGACTACTTATTGGATGGAATGGGAAGCAGAGCTTTTATGTACACGTAGATGAATATTACCAAAAATGTTAATTGGTAAAATAGCTTAGCATTTCAAAAAACAGGTTTTTGAATCTGCCTCTTGAAGGGGTACTGTGATGTGAATTTGTTATTCCCCAATCTAATGTATTTATTATGGTCTGCCACAATAAAGCTTAAGATTGTGGTTTACAACATTTCTTTTGGGATGTAGTGTTTTTCAGAAACCAATAAATTCTAATTCTTCAGAAAAGCGGTCTGTGTGTTCTCTGCTAAGGTAAGACTATGGAACTTTTAAAAAGAAAGCTAGCTGAGGATGTGAGATTATCTTGTCTTCTGTTGTAAAAGAAATCATTTAAAGAACTGAGGATAGTTACGGACATTCAACCAGAGAATCATTTATAAGGAAAAAAAATGCAGAACCCAAGAACAGCATATAAAGAAAAAAACCCCAAACAAATAGGGTTATAAATGGATCATCCCTTCTGTAGAAAACTTCAGTAATAACAACATTCAAAGCAAGGGAGTCACAGGAGTATTAGAAGTACTCCTGTATTGGAATATGAATTGGTATTTTCGGTTCTAAATTAGAATATTTTCGTTTGAAAACAGTTAGTTGTTTTTTTGTGTGTTTTGTTTTGTGTTTTGTTTATAATTTAGAGCCAGAAGCTATCAGAGCAATCCATACTGCCCAGTCACATGCATGTTTCTTAGAATGGTTGATATGACATATTTGATTGCAATTTTTATTTCTTAGAGAAGATGAGAAGCTGGCTATACAGGACTTGAATTTAATTCATTTATATCAAATAATACCTGGCTTATAAATTATTCTGGTGAATTGAATGGGATTTACAGTGTAATCCAATGTTCTACATAAGTGTGTCAAAATCTGTGTTTTGCTTAGTAAGAGATCTGGATAGCTTGGAAAAAAATGACAGCTAAGATCTGGAATAATGACAACAAAGAAGAGCAACAGCTATCTCTGAACATTTGCTTGAAAAAATGATAAGAGTGTTTCCTTCTTCACTTTTCTGTCTCTAAGAATGTTTTCCAGATGAAATGTTGTTAAGTGTGTATACACTGCAAACATTCTAGTTAAATCTTTAACTAAGTTAGAGAGACTTGACAAAATTATCTATGTATTCTATTTTATTGTTCAGCTGAAAACAATATTTTACAGTATAATAGCAGGTATAGAAACGAGCTTCAGGAGAATCCATGCAATTGCTTTTCCTTTTGAATGCCACAATAAGGAAGTTAGATTTTGGATTGTTAGAGACGACATTTAGTATTAATTCAGCTTAATGAGTTACTGGATTATTACTAGATCAGTTTAATAGTGCAAAAGTCTACGACTCAGAGATTCGGAGGATTTGTTATTCTTTTCTTTGGCTCCAGAAAATTTTTGGATAAGATATCAAAAGAAAATACACAAGCTAATGCAGTATATATTTTTAAAAAAATTATTTTTTCTAGGAGGGAAAAGCTTGAAGATTATTCTAGAGAGGTAATATTTATACATTCCATTAGGTGCTTTGTCACTGCTAGGCAGTGAAAGCCAGAGCCTCATTCCAGTGAAGCAGAGTGTAAAAACCTCAAAACTTTAAGCTGAATAAGAATATTAAAAACAGAAGGGGGGTGAAAAAATGAGAGAAAAGAAGAAAAAAGAAACATGGTGTAAGAAGCAATAAACATGGGAAGTTTTTCCCCTTTTTTTCTTTTTTTTTTTTAAAGAACAAGATAATGAATGTCAATCAAAACAGAGAGGGATGTTTTGATCAGCCTTTTACTGTTTCTGAGAGACATCACTACAGATCCAGTGACGTAAGAATGAACAATTATATTAGACAGAGAAGAAGCTGGACTTATCAAAGTGAATAACAAGACTAAGATGCTTTGGAAGGTTCTTCAGAACCAGGATTATTTGTTCTCCACTGTGAAAGCAATTTACAGTTAGATGTTCACTCAGAGTCATGGGGTGTGTCCTGCTCTCAGGCCACCTGCTCACACATCAGGCAGGCTGTTTCGGTAGCTTCAGGCAAAGTTGTGGCTTGCCTGGGGACTTAGTTACTTCCCACAAAAGCTGCCTGCGCTGCTGGACACAGAAGAGCAAGGAGGAAGCTAGAACTCCAGACAGTTAACAGCTTTTGTACCCAAGAGCAGGCTAAACAAGAAGTACTCAGAGCCCACTTACCCTGTCATGCTAAGAAAGTAGGACTGGTGACACCATGCTCCTTGTATGTGGTATGTGTTTATGCATCTTCTCCCTGCCTCACAATGACTTTCATGCCAGGTGTTGGAGAACTGAGTCAATAACATTTACCCAACTCTGACCAATGAATAAACAGGGGTAGAAATTCCTCTATCAAATCAGATGCCTGAATACAAGAGGGGACTCTATCAGAGCTGAGGTCCCCCCACTCTGGAAATAATCCCTCCCCCCTCATGCAAGAGTAATGCTGTAGCATAAGACTATTTCATGTTAGACAGTAGAGACTGTATAGAGATGTTGTAAGTGCAGGAGAATACTTTGAACCACAAATCTAAATGAAGACAAGCTTCATTAGAATTGCTTGCTTCTCTAACCACTGTCGAACACACCAGCAAAAACAGCCCAGCAGGCTGACCAAAGGAAATGGACTAGCCTGATAATCTCCTGGTGCATATTGCTTCTTCCCTGGAGCAAAAGAAAAAAGACAAGATACTGAACTTGGTTGTGCCACTTCCTTCAAACTTACAATAATTTTGCAGCTCTGTCTGAAGCAAATATATTTATGATGAGGATGCTGTTAATAGGGTTTCCTTTATTATTGGTCATTAGGCACCTCATTCTGGATGAATTTTTAAGCCTAATTAAAAAAAAAGGGGGTGAGTGAGCAAGGGATTGTTTTCTTGTCCTTCAGTTTGTGGTTTATGAGGATTGTTAACACTTTCAGTAACTAAGCATTGAAATTAAACCAGATCCTACTTAAGAGTTTTTGCATCTTTGTAAAGCAATGTATAAGAAGCATTCATTCAAATCTGCTTCACAAAGACAAATAAAAAACCACCAACTTTCAATTTCCAGTATTATAGTGATAGAAACATAAGTATAAACGTATACCAACCCTTCAAGAAAAGCAAAAAGGGTCAGAAATATCAACCTATGTATGTGTGTGTTGTATTAATTGAAATCAAACTTGATACACATTTACACATGTTTCTTTCAGGACCCAAAATAATAAAACACCAAGAATTCTCCTAATTGTGTATATGACAATAAAAATATCTATTTCACTGAAAATTATATCAGATAGGATTCCTGAAAGATTCACAGACAGAACTTTTGGTCAAGGACATTCTAATAGATTTGTTTAAGCTGTGGGAGTCTGCAGTGCTTGAATTGTTCTGATTTTTCCAGTGGTTTGAAGTCTACTCATTACTTCCATGAAGATAGGGAAGTAAGAGTATCTTTTGCCTCACAGAACTGTGCAGAGGAGCAGTGAGATATGAGGATTATACTTCTGATTTCAGATATTTAACTTGTATACCTAAATTAAAACTCTCTTCATTGTAAACTGTTGCCATACATAATGGAGGAAAACAGAAATGTGTTCCTGTCTATTTTCTGAAGAAGTCCGTGGTGCCTGAAAACCTAAATTAAGTATTCGAATGACATAAAGTTAAGCAGTTAATTCTGGGGTTTGTTGCTATTCACTGACAGCTCTTACTGTCATCTCCTATGGTCAAGTATAATAAAATTTGCCCCATTGCTGGTGGCTGATCTTATGAGATACCAATTCTGAAGCACATGGCATTGCTGCAAGCTGAGCAGAGAGTTTATAGCTGCTGTTTAAGCCTGCAGATGAAATACTTTGAGGGTACTACTAGAGCCCAGTGTGGATTTTAGGATGTGCTTTCCCAGCAATGCTGCTGCTATCAGTTGCTACCAACCTGTGAGTGTGGCTTCATGTAGCACTGAGCTTTGCTCTAGAAAAGGTGCAGGAATGGCTCATTTGTCAGTTAGGACCTCACTAAAGTCCTGTGCAACAAGTGAGGAGAAGCCAGTGACTGAAGCTTAAACAAAAAGTTGCCTGCACTATGTCAGTGGAAATTTAGTTCCTGGCAACAGTTGAATGGGCCCTGAGTTGTCTACTCAAAAAATTTTGTGTTACAAGGAGTCTTAACACTTAAAATGCAAAACCACAAATGTTCTCACACAAATCTTAAAAAAAACAAGTTTGGAAATTTCTAAAATAGACTCCTAAAGTGTTTATTTCTCTAGCTCCAGCAAGATGTAAATTCTTGCAACACAGCTCTTCTTTTTAGTCTCTGTGTAGTAACGTTTCAAGACCCTGAGCTGTGGGAAGGTTTATTGAACAGCCTACTGTTTTTACCAGTGTTCAGAGTGAAAAGAACAAAGCCAAGGACATAGTTTATATTCTGCATTTAAACAACAGTTGATTAGGTGATAACAGCATTAATTACTCACTGGCAGGTAAACAGACTAGGGAATGAAAACTGTATTTGCTGCAGTGAGATTTGTATTGTCATGAGAAAATAGATAGCAGACACAGCACTTAGGAGAGGGAATGTGGACTAACTGGGACTCCTATCTATCTAGGAGTAGCAGCAATACTGCCAGTTGGTAGACTGATTTCATTACCACACCATCACTGAGTGCTGGGCTTATAAGGTAGTTTCTTATATACTGTCCTACTAGAGGAAACGGCAAAGCTAGCAATATTGTATAAGTATTAATAAAGCTTGTGCACATAAAAAGGTGAAACAGTGATTACTTCCTGAAAAATTAGAAGGAAAATAGTATATTGAAGCTACTCTTGAACTCTGTATTCAGAGATTTTTTTTTTGAGATTATGTTTTACTCTTTTCTTTTAAGCATATAAGATACAGTTCGTGGCACTGATACTGTCTGAAAATAAAGCAAAATCTTGCAGTGAAGCAAAACAAACACCAAAGTAAAACTGCAGATGAACATCACAAACATTTTTAATGAAATCCATGACAAATGATACTTAAAATTTTGTGAATTAACTGTACATAAGGTGTTATCTGTAGAAGGATGCACCAGCTCATTCACTTCCACTGACATTGTGTTTGCATTTCACTGAGTTCCTCTTTCCTTTTGTGTTAAAAATATATAGTCTCATGATAAAGTTATAAAAAATTATTCATTTAGAAACACAATCTGAAGATCAGATATCTATTTATTAACAGCATGTACAGTTGATTCGACTTATAATTCAGTTGCTACTTTCAGAATTTCCACTCAAAATAACCTAGAATCTCATTATAGCAATGCTCCCAAGAAAATAAATAGTGAAAACAAGAGTGTTCTGAAAGTTCACTACAAAGTACATTTTATAGCAAGGAGCTATTGATCGCCTCTCCATTTAGATGGGTGAAGTTAGGTGAACTCACATAACTAGCACTTGACTCAGCCTCTTCTGAGAACAGTCCCATAAGCTAGAGCTCTTCTACTCACAATTTTTAGTTTTTGCCAGAAATGTAACACTGAGGAATATATCTTGTCATTCAAAAGGATAGGAGGGGGTTCTGAATCTCCGAAGTCAGGAGGAAGAAAAGTCTGATATTTTAGGATGCTGCTAGCGCAAACTTACTTATTTATAGTGTCATACATTCTTTTGCTTGGTGAGTTATTTAATTGCAGTTTTTGTTTCATTTTGTCCTGCCAGAGGCAACTTCTCATTTATTTTTCATTTGTGTGTCCAGTTATTAGAATCATTACATTAATGCCAGGGTCTTGTCACAATTTCAATTACAACAGCTGTTGCATATAAGCAATTAGACATCTATACAGCAGCTTCCTCATTGCTGTTTGCCTTTTACCATTCTGCTGCTGCAATTAGACTAGTAATTTACACATGTGCTGTGCCTTACATGCATGGCATCTTAACAATTGACTGCTCATAACCTCTTCCAAGGCAGGTAAAATGCCAATTTATTTGCTGTCCCATGTGTAACAGCTGGCAGAGTCTGCCCAGAGCCTGATTTGCCTCCAGAAGGATGAAGGACAGAAGGCAAGTGGCCAAGACCAGTAGCACCAAACCTTGTTTTAAACTGAAAAGAATAGAGGGGCAAAGAAAGCCACTCTGAAGTAGATCTTTGCTAATCAAGAGGGCAGAAAGAGTAGCTGGGAGGAAGATGAATGAACTTTACTCATGTAACAAGGTACTGAGGCCTTTGGGTTTCTTGTCAGAAAGCTGAACAGAATTGCCATACAAATAAGTGATATAGTCTTCCCTTCTCCTGCATGGATATGGTGAAATAGAAAAACCTTATACCAGAATTTTTATACTGTACAGAAGCAAAGAATGTACTCTCTCTGTAAATCATGGTTATACAGTGTACCTTAAGTATGTGGGATTTTATTACTGCAGATGTTTGGCTGAAAAGAAATCATGGATCAGACTGAAGTAGCTCTTCTTAAAACTATCAGGCTACTTAGCTGAGGGTTGTTTAAGACGGAATGAGGAAAATGAAGCATTCTCTCCTCCCACAAAATTCAAATCAGCCTAAATATTCTAGTGTAAAATCTCACATTCTGTCTGATTTGTGTCATCAGTCACTGTGGGATGGGATGAGCAGGTGTGTTACACAACCATACTGCGAACTAAATTCACCAGTGTTGCGCTGGTTCAGGACTTCACAAAGTGCAGCACAAGCAACCCAGGACTCATCTCCAGGTGCAGTTGGATGAGACGTGGGCTTCAGCAGTAACACTGCCTAGAGAAATTCTTGCCACTTCTCATTCCTGTCTCTACTGCAGTTTCTCTACCCTTCCTTGGCAGAGGCCAAACAGATACCCAGGCAACATTAAGATTACAGTGAGCATACCACAGTAATATTAAACCTTCAAGACCCTTTGTTCTTCAGAGTTTGTTTTTTAACCAAGATCACTACGGGTGAGCCCTTCAAACAGTTGTTTTGACAAAATGAGGGGCACTTTAAAGGTTGGCATAAGCGGTCAGGGGAAGGGAAGGAAAGGAAACTTTTAAGGTGGATGTGTTGCCAAACCCAGAGTCTCACTGAACCACATCTTCAAGTACAACGATATAGAAAGAACTGAGATGATAATCAGTTAACCACCTGCTGTGTTGGGGTCTGTGCTATCTGCTTTGTACTATAATCATAAATGGTTGTACTAGGTACAAAACAGAGGAGTAAAATGTTTAGTTTTAAATACATATGTCACCTTTCAGACCAGTTCAGATCTTATTCATAAACCCATATACCTGCATGTAATATTTAATTTTTATTATTCGATTATATTTTATTATATATTATACTGGAACCCATATTTTAAATAGCATTGAATTTTATCAGCACAATGATGGAGACCTGTGAAGATAGTCTTTAATCCTTAATAATTAAAAACATTAAACCTTTTGCAATGTAATTCAATTGAAAATCGCCTCTATTTAACAATCTATTGGCATTGTCTGACCATAAGTCATTTTCACTGAAAATTTGGAGTGTTTGAGAAGCTTGTCTTTAGCTTTGCAGTGAAGAAGTATCTGGATATTCAAGACACACAGACTATTAATCACATTTATGATCCTCAGATCATAATCTTCAGATTTTTTTTTTCTTCCAGACGCTAGAAGTAGCTGAAGAGTCCTGATTATCTGGCAAGCCAAATTACATGAAAATATTTTTTTTCAGCTCTGCAGAAACTAACAATTCTTCTTGGCTACTTTCTGCTAACGGTTACTAACAGGGAACTTAGATATCTGGTCCAGTCAATAAGGCATGGGACAGAAAGGTAGAGATTAGGGGTTCGGAGCCACTTGTGACACAAATTTAATCTTTGACATCTGTCATGCACTTTTCACCTGCCCCCTTCAAGCTTTTTCTCAATTTGTATTTATACAAAGCTGATCCCACAGCCAGTATCTTGGCTGAAGCACAAGCAGTGGAAAGACAAGCCTTTAGAGCTCATATCATGAGCTGCAACAGTATGAAACAAAACTTCTGTATTACTTTAATTCACTCCATGAACTGAAAAGTAGCATCAAAATGCTGAACATAAGTGGAACTAAAATAGCACGGAAATTTGTTGGGTTTTTTTTTCAGTCCTGAGTGAGACTTCTTCATTTTACATCCTGATTAGTAAATAGTATGGAAAGCATTATACAAAAATACCTTTCTATATGTTGTGTCACTGTCTGGCATTCTGTTCTTGCTAGTAGTGAAAGTCAGGCAAACAATATTGTACACAAAAATGAATGAATGAATGAACCTTTCATTTTCCTCAGGTTGAATTGGAGGGTTGTGGTGGTAAACTATGAGATGCCATCACAAGAATTTCTCCAGTCTAGGACTGTGCAAAAATTCAGTAGCAGTCAACACAAACCCCTTTTTCTTACATTTGGATGGATGTTAAATAGTTATGACCTTTGAGCTGATTAAAAAGCCACAGTATTAAAGTCGCCTGCTACAAATTACTGTCAGAGACCTTACTTGTTTTGATAATGAATTGTGAGCAATGAATTGGATAGTTGTCTTCTCTACCAGACAGGAAGACTATTCCAGCACAACAGAATTAATTATTCCTGGTGCACTTACGTGATAGCAGCAAGATTAACATTTACACCCCCTTTTTCCTTTGAGGAAGAAGTGATTTTGATAATCTTAGCATTTAATCTTCTAAACATGTCAGGTATGGGTCTCTATTGAAATTTATGGTTGTGAAACTGTGCCATAATTTTGAAGAGAATTTGCATTTACATTTCCAGAAATTGAACGTACCACGAAGGGTCTACATTTCCAGGGCTAAAGATTTATTAAAATGACCTGAAAGGATTTAACTTTTTTAAACAGAGAGAATTAGATCAATTGTTGAGAAGGCTAACAGTGAAATGAGTTGAAACTAACTATTCAGCCTACTCACTACGTTCTTGATAGGAAGGTCCTTTTTACTAGTCCTACTTTTGGCTCAGCATTTTTTATGAGTTTCAGCAGGTGCACAAAATTTTCCTGGATCTCTTAACAGTTTGTAGCTTTTTTTCATTCTGTCACTCCTCACATTTGTCCATTTATTTATTTCACTGTTCTGAATCTTTCTTATGCTCTTACACTTTCTTATGCCCTTTTCCCATCACTGTCTGTTCCCCTGTATGTCAGGTAAGTCACCCACCAGATCAGTCTCAGGTGTGCTCTGAAGAGACATTTTCCCTCCAGCCACCCCCCTCCCTAGAGGGCTCCTTCTGGCTGCAGAGGTTAGCAGGCAGAACAAGGAAAACAGGAGTGCTCTTCTTCCCAGACATGCTCTTTTTATTAGAAAAGATTAACTGTAAGTGAAGCAGATACCATCCATCTAGCATAGTTAGATAGCAATAGTTGCAATTGGCTTTTAAAGGGAAATTGTGTTATTTCCAAAATCTTGCTTGAGCTGTGCATTTAGCATCGTGATGATTCACTGAGATAGCTTTTTTTTCTGTGGAAAATTTGTTTTTGAGGGGTAGGAGGAAAATGCATCTATTTTCAGTCAGATTTAAAACCACAGTAGACTCTGATTGCAGTAGTTTTGAATCTAAATATATGATTTCTATGACAGCAGCCTGTGGAAAGTTCATTATATGAATAGTGTAATCATGTTTAACATAGGAGATGCTTGTGCTGCTTAGTAGTCAATATTTCAAAGTAAAGAAAGTTTAGAAAAGAAAAAAACACATCAGGAAACAAAATCTTTTACAAGGCTTCTTCACTTTGTGTGGAGTTGATGGGGAGAAGGAGCTCCATCACATCATGTGATGGTTCATTACTTGCTAAATGAGTCATAAATGTGCCCACTTGGACAGCCAACTCACACTGCACTCAAAATCACAGCAAGGTTTTCTCTTGATGAGCCTCACAGGCAGTTATTTTATTCTCCTTGCCTTAACACTAGTTCCATAGTCTGTGGCATTTTTCTCACGGTACGTTTTGTGATAAAAAATGGGAGCCAGCTGGAAGCAATAGCAATTCTGGCACCAGAGGTCAAGCACGAAGTTTCTTTTTTTCCAAATATCCTGTTGTTCCTCTTGTTTTGGCCAAGTGGCTCCATTTATAACTATTACCAGCCAGAATGGACAAAACATTGTTCTGTGCTATTGAGTAGGTAACTTCAAATACACAGACATAAATTATGTTTGCACTAGAAAGGCACCTACCTAAGTGAGTGCTTCCCTTGCCCACAACCCAAATGAAGTGGAGAAGTTTGTGTCCATGCAGCTCAGAGCTCGAGCTCTGTCTCTTCTAGACACAGTTGTCTTGTTCACAGTACCTGGTATAGAGCCTGTTTTGTGCATGAACAGGGTGTCTCATTATAAAGCAGATTATGTGAGCTCTCCACATCCATCCTTGGCTCTTCTCTGGCCCGTAACTCTATGTACTCTGCTAATAGATTATTCAGGACATCTAAAAGTAGACTATTCCTCTACAGGATAGTAGGGTTGCCATGGTCCATTGGAAATGGACCAAAGAAGAAAAAAGGCAGAATTATGAGCACGCCTTAGTATCTCAGTCTGTAAACATGTGGTTTTTGGGGGTTTTTTGTCATGTGCTTTTTTTTCCCCTGATTGTTATTTTATTCTGCTTAGGATGGCCTTTATTGTTATCTTTAAGGAAATCTGCTCTGATACTGTTCTGAGGGAGTTAACAAGACTGAAAGTCCTAGGTAAGCATGCTTAAAGTATATCAGTGTAGGTTCAACTGCAATAACAAGTAAACTACATCAGTGTGAATATCCTAACACAGACAGGGCTTTAATTCAATACAGAAGTATTCTTGATTGGCTCACTAAGGAATGTTTGAGGATATGACAAATATGCTTCTAAGGTTACCTCATATTAGATTTCCCCTGATGTTTTACACACTGATAATCCTGCACCAGTTCAGTGAAGAGAGGCTTTAAATGAAATCTTTTGATCAATTATGTTATCTGAATATGTCTCCTATTGTTTCACATAAGCTGCCTCAAACATTAGTTGGGAGAACTAAATCAAACTAATAAAAGTTAAGTTTTGAGATGGAGTAGGCTGAGAACATTTTAATGAAAGGCAATCAAGTATTCTGTTGTCTCAGATCATGTCCCTATCTGTTGCTTTCATTGTAAATATCTTGTTATCACAAGTAGTGGTGGCCTCATCAGCTAATATTAGATATCCTGGGAGAGGGGTAGGGGGACAAGCCCTGCAGTATTTAGTTAGGAACTAGCCTTGGCATTTATTTTGAAACACAGCTTTAAAGACTAAAGGATCTCCCTTCTGCTTTCCTGCTCCGAAGTCCCTAATTCCATCTTTCTCATTTTACTGGTCCCCAGGCCTTTCTGAAAACATCTGTTACTCCCATCTTGATAGCTGCAGTGTTTCTAATGTGGAATAATAAGCATGCTTCATTATGGGTGCACAGCAAGGGTAGGCGTTTTTCAGAATGAAGCTGCAGATGCAGTTTTAACCCTGCAATTACCCACTGACTCTGGTTTCCTGATGGCCGAGGCTGTGGCTTTACCATTTACCTTGCTCACTTCTCTCAAAATCTGAAACTCTACTATTTCAGAGTTACTTCTGTCAAGGCTACCACTGACCATTACAACATCCATCCATTCTTCTTTATTTATGAATAAAGATTCCAAGTAGGAGCACCTCCCCTAGTTGACCCAGCAATCAACCATTTGTCAATTCATTAATCACTCATCAATTTTCTTTGACAGTCTCCAGAAATTTCCTGGATTCCTTGTGCCATGTCACCAGAAATTTCCTGGATTCCTTGTGCCATGTCACATTGCCTCTCCAGTAGATACTGAGGTGGTAAATCACCAGATTAATTGCATAAAACAATTATATACTTAAATATTTTCACTGAATTCCAACACAGAAGAGTCCATTTGAAATATATGCATCAGAAGACTAAGTATATTGAGTGAAAATCTCTCTGGGCAGCAAAATATGTAAACCTTCTTAGGCATGTCCTGTTACCTGAAAGGTGATTGTATTGGAAGTTAGTTATGTCCATCAACAGTACAGTAAAAGTAAAGGATAAGAAGCAGAGTTTGCATTACAAAGGTTTGGCCCACTAGCAGACTCTGACAGAGGAATTTTCCTGTATTCATGAGTTACATACTTCTAACTTGTTGGCTGACTACATGCTTTGAAGAATCTTTAAATTGTATGACGAATTTGTGAGCCAAATGCCAAACCAAAGGTATCAAATTTTAGTATCTTTTCTTGACATCATAATATGTTTATTTAAACCCCAAATTCAAAGTTCATACTGATAAAACAAGAGCTTCCCAAACAGGATACTGAAACTGGACTAAAAATGTGTTCTAAAAAATAGCTGTGTCACACTATTCCAGGAAAGATAATATAAAAACAACTAGCCAGGTCATTCTCATGCAAATTGTAATGAATGAATCTATTTTGTGTTAGATTGTTCTGTGAATGCAGTGAGTACACAAAAGGAGCCTAAACATGCTGACTGACCTACAGTTCTCCTAAGTTTATCTAGCCTGGATACAAGTAGTCACATGGAAACTCATGTTTTCCCTGAGCTTTCAGACACATCTGCTGCTGCAACTGTGTGGATATATCCTATGGTACTCTGAGCCATTTTATATGGTATCTTTTCCAATCCCAGTGTGAGAAATTTCTTCTAGCATCACAGAGAACTGTGAGAAATTGCTGCAGGACTGCGAGACTCATGGTGATTGGCCTGTGTTCTCATTGCAAAATCAGCAAGTGGTCAGCATAAATGAGTGGTTTTGTCCTAGTGAGAAAGACCACATGAGACCCATAAGATCTGTAGAGGAATCTGCCTCTCCCTAAGGGCAGGATGTGCTAAGCACAATTCTCTGAGATGAAGGTGGCAGACTGTATCTTTGATCTGGAAAAAAATCCCTGTATGCTCTCTGTGATTTGAGTTGGAATTTCATTAATAACATGACTCTACCAGAGTGGAGCCACAGAATATAAAATTAAGAAGATAACAATACAGTTCTACTCCTGACAAAAGAAGCAACTAGCTCATCTTTCAGTAATTATAGGCACTACTCTTGTTTACCTTGAACATTGTCAAGAGGTTTTCCTGGAAAGACGGACAAAATTGTTTTGTTAAGTATCCTATCTCAAGTATAAGTGAGAGCTTACAGTTCCAATTGAAATACCTGCTTATAGTGATAAAGCAAGTCCTGCAAAGAGAGGTCATATACAAATGAAAGTGTAGAAATTGAAGCAAGTTTTCTACCAAATTTATTCTGCACCTTTGCTGCCTAACTGCAGTTGCATTACAACAGATGCATTTTCCCGGATCCAACCACTGCAGGAGTGGGCTGAGCATTTAGAATATCTGTCATTTGATGAAAACAGGATAATTGCTACAGTCTAGTGGTATTCTTAGTTGAGTTAGTAAATAACAATTTAGGAAAGAAAAAGAAATGTGGGAGACAGGTAAATGCCAGAAGTGCGTACATGTGTATTTCTGTAAATGCACAGGAAATTCAGTTACCTTTGGATATGAATAGTTTGGGCTCTTCTTACAAAATAAGCTTATTAGCTCTAGCAGTGACGATGAGAGAGACAAAGAAAAAAGACTGATGTTCTGTCTTGGAGAAAATATGTTCTAATGAAGAAAATAAGAAAATGATTCATACTTTAGCCAAACAAAAATGTTATCACTGGATAAGAGAATGATTCACGTTGTTTTGTTGTATTAACAAGGAGTATATAAACAGACAGCAAAACAAAACCAATTGAACAAAGAACATTTTCAGGAAAATGAAAATCATTACCGTTCTCTCTCTCTCTCTTCCTCCATGGAAATAAATCATCTACATAGATCATAGTTTGAGTATCTTGGGAAATTTATTTCTACAGAAAGAATACAAAATTATCAGAAAAATCAGTTTCTATTAGACCACTTAGAATTCAAAAATAGAGAATCCCTAACTGTGTAAGCACTGCATATGCAAATGACATGCATAAACACTGATGTCAGTGCTTATTTATTATTTCTTCTAAAATGCCTTGCATTATGCAAATTCTTTATTTAAAATCTTTTGGAATTTGTTGACATTTTGGGGTTTATAGGAAACCATCAAACATCTTCTGATAGAATTGCTTTTCACAACCTTGAATGCAGCATGCCTGATCACTAAAGTTTTGGTGGAAACTTCCTTAAGAGTATGGCACAGTGTTCAGGACACATTATGCCTTAGGAGGTCTCAGAACATGGACATGTGTCTGATGCCTTTGACACCTTTTTCCACAATTCTTTAAAGAGGCAATAATGGTGCTTTACTGTATAGGGATTTTGACAGCCTGACTCCATATAAACCTACCATTTTGCAAACTAGTTTCTTTATTGTTGGACTCAAAAAATAATTTTATTTCCAAGGTCCAGTTCTTGATGCTATGGTATCCTTTGTGTACATTTTCCAACACTTTGTCTCTCGAAGCAACAGCACTTAATGAACATCACCAGAACAGTGGTTCTGCATTCCTAAGTGTCCTGCTTCTATCTGTAGATGTCCATCTGATACCTCAAGAGAAAGTGAAAAAACCCTCCCCTTTTATCTGCTCAGTTAAGATTCTGTGGAGAAAAACATTTATTTTCAGCCTTTCCAGAAAAATACTTGGAGTTCTGAAGTGCGAGATTTGATTGTTAATCCTCAGAGTCAGGACCTTAAGAAGAACTTCAGTCTTTACTTTTCTGTAAGGCAGGAATATGAAGGTACTGCTTATTCTGTCTCACTCTATGTTTTCACCTGCTCTACATCTCACTCTTTTGAAATACTGACTGTGAACAATTTATAGATTGTAGGGACCTATGGAAGTCACAGTTATCATCAGACTACATTGTTTACTTGCTTGCTAGCTTGCTTGTACTGCTGTACTTGCTCTTGGCTGTACTGGAGCTCCCCTTTCCCTGCTGTGAGTTTTAAGATGAAGGAATAGAGAAGAAGAGTAGGAAATTACTATCCCCACTCTGTGTTCCAGTGATGTTCTCCCTCTGAAGTTCAGAGAACAGAACAGAACAGATGCTTTGGGGAGTTCCATAGTCCCTTCCTCCTTTACTTCATCAGTTGGTGTCCGTTTGTACCTTCAAGAGATCAAACACATTTTATTTCAATCCCAACTAAATACAACTTTAGCTGGATGAGCTGAATAACATCCTGAACTCTTTTCCCTGTCCTGTAAAAACAGAGGTAACTTTACCCTTAAGTATATAAGTGGTATACGTGCAATTGTGCCTTTATACTCAGTAAAAGATACTGAAAGTCTTATCACTAGAGCCATTCTGTGCACCTGCTAGTAAACATCCTACAGTTTAGCCATGGATTTTAACTATACATTGTGTTAGTGTAATGGTGCAGGTCTAGCTTAGTCCCTTCTGCATTTCTTAGTGTACCATGCATAGGAAAATTGAGCAACAGAACCAAAGAATGGTGACGATTCTCCATCTTTAAATTATTTCTGTATAAACTTAATGTGGATACCTCAGTAGCACGAGTGTCATTGTCAAGAACACACAGAGTACAGTGTGTATCAACTGAGGATGTCCGTATAAAATTGCTGCCCACCCCAACATGTTTATGTGTTTGTAACAGTAGCTAAGACTTCAGAAGAAATTAGAGTAAGGGATAAGTACATCTCATGTCATATAGGATAGAACAGTCTGAAACAGACACAGGCTGAGAATTTTTTAGCAACAAATGGTGTCAGACTCTTTTTCCTTTGTTGTTCCTCTGCTGAAAATTCAGTTGTTTCCCTCTTTTAATCAGAGAAAGAATATAGATTAACTATGTGTTTTTAGGCTACTCTTCAAAATAATACTGATTATTTTGAGTTATAATATTTTAAATTTATAACAAACATCCATAAAGAAGTTCTTATAATTAAGGTAGATTTTTTGAAAAACAAAAGATGTGTCTAAGACATTGCAAATTCTCTCAGTCTAATTTCCCATCATTAAGCAGATAATGTGAATGAGATTTCCACTATTCATCCTTCTGTTAGGTAGTTACTTCTCAGTACTTATTAATTTAGCACAGATTTGACAAATAGAGAGAAATCATAAAGATATGAAGCTCCTGTACCTTTTTTGAAAATAACAGGTTAGTATAAAGGAAAGATACAATTTAAAGCTTAAACAGCTACCTGTTCAGCTTTTCCTGCTGACTGCCTAGTCAAGATGGGTGTAGTAGCTGTCTGACCAGATTATGATTTCTGTACCACTCAAAACTAGCTGGAATACTCACTGTCTCTTTTTCCCCTCACAATTAGTTGACACGAAAAAAAGTTAAGAGATATTAAAAGGATCTGAAAGGTAGACTTTCAAAAATATCCTAATAATGGAATCGGAATTTCTTACAGTACTGATAGGGGAGGTGAAGCTACCAGGTCTAATGTAGTAAGCAGTTTCAACTATATTTTATCTGTATTTATCAATCAATAAGATTCTTCTGGCCACCTAATATGAGTCTTGGAAAACATTTTCCAGATGGAGACTTGAAAAATTACATTTAATTTAATTTAATATGTTTTTTTAAATACTGAATTTTCACAGCCTCTTTTACAGCTTTCCAAGTTTTATCCCAGTTGATATACTGGCCTTCCTGAAGTTAAGAATTAAGTTATTTACTTTGCTGAATTAGGGAACATTTATAAATTCAAGGTCTGGGAAGGTTTTGAAGCAATGGCAAAGGAAATAAAAAAGTATTTCATTAAAACCATAATATATTATACATTTTCTCCATTATTTACTTAGATCTACTATTCTATGAATCTGAATTCTTTTGGAAACCAGGAAGATACTTTTCCATGTCCTCTGTACCCAAAAAGTGATTTATTTGATTTCAGTCCTCTCAGGAATGGAGGATCTGAAAGATATCACTGGTTTTTCTGACAACTTAGATACCAGACCACATTAAACCAAAATGTTCTCAGTGACTTAGAACATAAAAATTTACTTAAAGAAAGGTTTGTTTTAAGTATTACTAAGTTATTTACTTTTTTCTTTTGATCATTGTCTTAATATATGCATACTCATTTTGTTGTAAGTCACTAAGATCTAAAATTAGAGGACTAAATTTCAGCTCTAGTATGAATAAGTGTTTGTTACCCAAACTCATTACATTTGTAATTTTTTTTTTCCTGATAGGGAATTTTTCTTTGCATATCTGAAAAAATAAATATTCTGTGCAATTTCTTCCACAGCTCATACCACATATACCTCACTGTACCAATGCTTCTATTGACAGTTATCTACTACCTCCCATCAAAGTGAAAATCTACACTGTAATTTTATATAATTTGCATGTGTAGCTTCTAGAAAACTTCCTCAGATCAGGTTGGACAGAGAAAAAAGCCCAATTTCTTGTGTTTTCTTCATACTTGAATGACACCTTATTTCTCTCTACAACTACCTGAAAGGAGGCTGTAGGGAGGTGGGTGTTGGTCTCTTCTCCCAAGTAACAAGTAATAGGACAAGAGGAAATGGCCTGAAGTTGCACCAGGGGAGGTTTAGATTGGATATTAGGAAAAATTTCTTTACCGAAAGGGTTACGAAACTTTGGAACTGCCTGCCCAGGGTAGACTCACCATCCCCGAAGGTATTTAAAAGATGTGTAGATGTGGTGCTTAGGGCCATGGTTTATTGGTAGACTTGGCAGTGTTAGGATTACAGTTGGACTTGATGATCTTATAAGTCTTTTCCAACCTAAGCAATTCCATGATTCTGTGATTGAAAGGACTGACACACATAAAATTCCTTTAGTACTAAATTACCCTCATTAGCACAGTCATTGTCATGCAGGTATCCTGATATCAGTCCTTAGAGAAGCCATCTTTCTAAAAGGTAACATCTTATTTGTCTGTCAATTTTCATTTTAAAACAATGACCTTTTTTGTATCTCTGATAAAAACTTGGTTGGTGGCATTGAGATGGCAAAGCTAAACATGTGTTCTGAGTTAGAAAAAACCCAGGATTTTTCCTTCTTATCTCTCCAGGGACATTCATTAGTGTATGCAGCTTTTTGTGTCCTTTGTAAAAAGTTAATGGATTGCTGCAAAGGAAATCTTTTACTTTGTTAAAATCCACTTCTCAGCACTATTTGTGAGGGAAAGAACTAACACCTTACAGACTTTAAATGAAGGTCAGCATTAGACGATAGCTGTAATGCAGAGAACAAAAAGACGAAGAAGAAAAGATAAACTGCACAAAAGGGTGAGATTTGTTAGGAAGTTACGCCACTGAACAGCAGCAAAAATAAGAAGGATTTTTAACTTTAAAAAAAAGAAAATTAAGAATGTGGTCCCACTGAGTTCTAAGGCAAGTGTTTATTTCATTAGTGATGCATTAATATTTATGTTCTCTTTGTCCATTCCTCATAAATCTAGCTAATATGATCTATCTGCAGTAATATGAAAAGTATTGCACAAAATTAGAGGAGGGGTGCAGATTTCCGTACTCACATAAAAGACATACCACAGACACAGAGAGATTTTTCATTTTTATGTCTAAAATCAGTGTAAAAGGATTGTCTGAAATAAGAATACAAGAGAAAAGAAGCCTGCATTTGGCTTTCTCCCATGCTTATAAGTTCACTGGATGGAAACCTTTTCCAGTGGTCCCTGTCACTGCTGCTGTTATTCCAGCCTGTTGTTGACCTAGATTTTCTTGGAGTTCTTTCTCCACCTTAATGAATTCTTTAATTTCCTTCATTTAGAAGCTACTAGACCTGACAAATGACTGATAGTGTTATTTCTTGTCTGTATGGGTACTGTATATATATGAATAGAAAAGAACAAACATCTGCTTCTTAGATGGAATATAACCTCATCCTAGAGGTACAGCCTCTATACTCAGTAATTATATTACTGCATTAAAAATAAGAAGAGTTGTCTAGAAAGTCGAAGCATGATCTTATAGTTGTAACCAGTAACATTGTAGGCATACATCCAGTTGCCTTCTTCTCACAACTTCACTTATAACGCTTGTCTGTGTTTGCTTGTATTTGTTCGTATTGCTCATACGCATTTGTACATACATACCAGGCATTGAAGACTATGCCATCAGTGGTCCTCCCTAACACATGGGTAGATGTCTTCACATGGTGTTTCTTCCTTTAAGAAGAATAGATTAAGGTCTTGATTTGCTACCTCTCTGTAGCCAACAAGACAGGTGGGAGAAATATAGTTATTCTAGAGTATCACCAGGTCTTTGTGACATATGGGCAGACTAGCAGTAAGGTCCACATTTCAGTCCTCGGCCAGCAAGGAATTGGAGCAGGAGGCTTACCACAGGCCAGCACTGCTGCCCTGTTCTTACCTCACTTCAGGTGCTCTGAATGTAAATGTCATTGCTGGATTTATAGCCTGGGATCTTCTCTATTCTAATGCAAATTCAATTTCTGTATGTAAACAAGTATAATATTTCTCTAGCTAGATGCTATGATTTGAAGTTTAATTGTAATGTGCCTAACAGGAATATTTCTAGTGAGATTATATCGGCACATATGTAAGAGAAAGAGACTGTGAGCTGACACCTTAAATATGTTATTACTCTGAGTGGCTGATTGCAGTCAAGCCTTGCCTCAGTCAAGAATTGTAGTGATGTACAGACAATTAGAAAGTGTTGCTGTTAGTATTAGCTCTTGTTTTAACACACAGATCAACATAAAACGATCTGCAAAAGATCCTTTTCTGACTCAGCCATACTGAACAGGCACCAAAGAGAGAACAAGAGTTTTAAACTTCATTGAAGCAAATAATTATTTGCTGACTCTTAAAGTGCAGGAGATTATTTCCAAAGTAACAAAATGACTTCGTGTAGCTGTTGAAGGGAAATGACTTCAAACTAGTCAGGTGGGTAGTCAGACTGCCCTTCATGTACAGAAAGAATAAAATGAGTTAGAATTTGGAAGAATAAACTAATGATGTGGAAGGAGAAATTAGCTGGTTTATCTGTCATATTCCACAGACAAGAGAAGACTAAATTGCACGGACAAGAGAAGACTTTAAATATATGACCCTATTGAAGGGAGATTAAGTATAGATTTTCAGACACTTTTACCTATGTCTTTCCAAGCATTTAGAACTGTACTGCTTACTTTTGATGCTATTAATAAAATTTTGCATTTGTACATTTATTGTAACTTGTGTTAAGTGAAGGGACCTGGAAAACAAAATTGTCCTCCTTATCTGTGAGTGTTGACTCTGTACTGGAACACCTGATGAAACACCCCAAGTTGTTTTCTGCACATTTCTAAAACTCCAAAAGGTAGCAGAAAAATTCCATTTTAACTGCATCAGCTGGAGGCAGAGGTAGCACCAAGAGGATCAGGCAAAGTAGAAATGTCTTTCAGCAACTGCAGGTGGCATGAAACACTCTCTGGTGTACACTGGAGTACATGCTTGAAGCATGTGTGACACTTGTTCAGTGTCACAAATTGTATAGAAAGAACAAAAGCAACTGCAAAGGGCCAGAGTCTGTGTTTTTAAAAGGCTTTTAAAAGTAGATTATATTTAATATCTAATAAAAACACAGGATGACGCAGTGGCTGGTGTTAAATAAATGAGAAAAAGGAACAGAAGAAAAAGATCTAGAGAGAACAAAGTAGTACTAAAATAATGTACATCGGGATGACCATATGATTATAAGGATTTTAAAGTAAGCAGTGCCCAAACCAACTAATCAGCCAGACTGTACCCTCAGAACTGTGGCTACTACCCTGTTATCTAGTATTTGCACATTTTGAGGTGAAAATGAGAAAATATGTGCTCTGTCACTAACATGTCTCATAGTATGAAATGTCAAAACTAGAGACTTGATAGAAAACTTCAAGAGAGAACAATGGGCTGTACAATGTGCTGCTTAGCAATCAGAATGAACCACTGGGGTAAAATGGAAAAAGATTAAACAATTCTTATTTTCTAGCAAAGATAATGGATTTTCTTGTTTCCCTTAGGGATAAGAAGTCAATTTTCCCTATTGGAGATTGAAATGCAAACCTTACAGACCTCTAGAACTTAAAGGGAAAAGTCATTTTCCTTCTTTTTAATAACTTTTTTCCCCCACCTCTTTTGTACAGTTCAAGTTATTTAAATCTACCACACAGAGAATATAGAATAGTAGCTATGTTTTATTAAGAAAATAAATCATGGCAGAAAAGTACTGATTGCACAGAATAACCAGCTGATTTTATGGAAGTTTTATATAGTTAACCTGCACAAATGAAGGCAGATTGTTGAAGTTTGTCTCCTTTTTCACTTCCTTAGCACACAAACCAACACTGAATGTTACTGTTTAAGAAACTGTAGACTGACACTGCAGGCTGCAAAATAAAGATCTTTTGTCCACTTAGGTTTTCTTCTACCACTTGGACTTTCACATAATTAAGTTTTAGAAAACTCTGCATGATTTCAATCTCAAAATATATTTATCTTGTAATCATATAGCTTTGGAAAACAAGTTTTCATTTTTTCTATTTTTTTAGTACTGTTGTATTTTAAATCATAGTTTTTCCCTCTCAACAGTAATAATGACTCTTGTATATTAAGCACAAACTATAAAGTGCTGTGTCCTAAGTTATTTGCACAAGAATGTGATAATACTTTAGGTTTTCTAGAGTGTATTTGTAATCAGGTGTTAAATCATGAATCAGACCTTAGTGAACTTCTAACGATTTGGTATTCTACAGATAAGCAGCTAGTGTAATATTAAATTATTCCAGTTACAGAGGTCTGCAAAACCAGGCTGACCAGTTCACAAAAAGCTGATTGCTAAAGGTGGAACATCCAACAGCAGTGCATGTTTTATCTAACTGGCTTCTGCACACTTACAATAAATTGCTTTCAGATTGTAAACTTGCATATCTGGCAATTCAACCTGCCTGTACTGAAGTGGCTCTGGCCTGAGAAAAGTATTTTAAAACATAAATCTGAATTTGGCCTTCCCACTGAATGATTTTTACCATTTGGCATGCTCCAGAGTCTTTCAGGTTGAGGTACCCTGAAGCATCATGACACCTTTTCCAAAGAAGACCTTCGCAATATTTTCCCTCTTGCAGCCATGCCTGCTTGCCACTCAACCCAACCCTGTGGATGTCAAATGCAGTACTATATACAGGACACTGCGTGACTCACAGTGTTATCTCCTAGAATGCTGCAGCAAAAGACCAGGAAAAGGAGGCAATTTTGAGGGGTAAGGAACTTCAAAACCACTTTCAGTAGAGATCTGTGAGCCCTCTTTGCTCTAGGGCTTATCAGTCCCATAAGTTGGAGCTGGTATCACAGGGATCCAAAGACTTACTTTGCCTAAACAGAAAGCAGAAGAGTCTACCTCTCCCTCACTTTGTAAAACTTAAGGTTCAGGTACATATTATCTCTTTGGCATTAATGATATTTGGATGTTAGTAAGAAGAATGAGCTCATGCAGTCTGGGGAATGCTTTTTATACAGAGAATACTACTTCTGTCCGGGTTTTCTACTTTTTTGTACATATGCTGACTGTGTTTGTACATTTTCCTGTCCAAAACCTGCACAGCTGGTTGAGATGGCCTCTCTGCTTGGTGGGGCAGGGAGGGGGGGTGATCAGGGAGGGGTGTGAGGAAGTCATGCAGAGCAAAAGCACTGAGCAATGAGTGCTGAAGCACAACATTGCATCAGGCATATACATATGTGCAAACTGGCCATCTAGGTGTAACTGGATGCTGATGTCCTAGGCTGCAACGTGGTTGGTTGCTGGGAAGTCTTAGGTCTACTAACAAATCTGGTACTGTCTGGAAATGTTATTAAAAATTTAAAAGCAACATTATAAATGGAAAATGTAAATTATTTCTGCCAGCTCATTCATGTGTTTACAGTGGCAATACAGTAGATGGTTCATGTTACAGGTTTTCCTAATAATAGAAGCTGAAGACAGGTTTCCCACTAACAAGGAAAGAGCTCTGTCCTGTCAAGTATTATCTGACAGCAGGAGATGCAGAGTCTTAGCTATGCATTAATTCCACAGTCAAAACATGATTCTTCCATCCTGTGGTCTTAAGAGCATGATAACACAAACAGCATAAACAGATACTGTGAAGATAATGAACTGCAGATAGGTATTCACAAGATATTTTTCTCTACCTTTCAACTGCAGGGTTCTTATATTGCTGTTCAGGGGCTTGAAGACAAAGTGATATTTCCTGGGCAGAAGGAGGAGGCTGTCAAAAGGTAATATAGATGCAGATCCAAGATTTTTTTTTTTTTCATTTCCCCTGGCATCTTCTATTTTCACCTGAGAGTCATGATCTTGACATTCAGAACAGGCAAACAACGACAGAACTTCAGCACTAGTGGTTCATGGCTAGTGAAAATGCCCATGTGAGAAGTTGTGCCTCTCTAGGTCTGCACATCCTGACCCTGACTTCCTGACTTAGGCTCCTGGCTTGACCTCGAAGCTGACTCATTGTGATGGATGTGCTGGTGATCTAGACTCTTGGATGAACCTGACTATTATGAGCAGATTGGTTCTGTTCATCCTGCTCAGGTACCATGAGCCTGCCCCTGTCTCACCAGCATTGTGTTGAAGCTGAGCTTCCAGTTGCCTTTTCCTCACTGAGCAGGCTGCCCTTGCTGCTCCCTACAGGGGAAAAAAAAAGCCCCCAAAAAGGGAAGACTCCAGAGCTATTGGACATAAACAGGAGTTTAAAAAACCCCACCCTTTTTCTTCATCAAGTGGTTCTTTTGAAACAATTGGTTGCATGGTCACATTCATCTGAAAAAAAAAGAACTGAAAAAGAATTGTCACATTAATTTATTCTTATAATAAGAAGCAGGTGATTTGGGGTAAAGCCAAACTGTCTGGCAAATATGGTCAAGTTTGTCTCTGTCCCAAGTCACCTTTTTCTTAAGACAATACACATGACGTATACATATCTATGCACACACGCAAACACACCTATTCTTGGGTTTGAATTATTAGGTTAATATGCCACATAAAAAACCTTTATTGTTGTTGTTATTATTATTATTATTATTATTATTATTATTATTACAACTGCTTTTTTACTCTCTTTATGTGTTCCACTGGATGAAATATTAGATTAGTGTGAATCTGTGCAACCATCATTTGGCTGCAGATCCCTCTGTGAGGAATTGGCCCTGTACCAACCATATTTCTGTTTAAATTGTGTTTACATTCCCTGCAGTAATGGCTCTACAGTGCCCAGTCCTTGTGTGAAATGTGAACGGAAGTGAAGACCTTTATGGCAGGTGAACATTACTGCAAAAACAGTCATTCAGTCTTGAGACCCCAGGAAGTCTCTGCTTACTGCAGTAACTAGTTTCTTTCACAATACACTTGCCTATGCTTTGATCAGTACTGCTCCCTGAGGACAATGTAGTGAATTGTCTAACTCAGCTAATGACAGTCTTTGTCTGCAGATTTCTCATTGTCTTGGGGACTGTGTGTAGTGATAGTCCATGTTTGTGCTATTTCAATTATATTGGATACGCTCCTGTGATATTTCCAAAATAAAAAGCTTAAGAAATGTTATTTTGTCAAACATGTCGCTGAAGGTGGACACATGCTGCCAGACAAATATCATGCAGCTTTTTTCATAATCATTAATGTAGAATTCACACATTGGAAACATCAGCAATACTGTTACCAGTAAACTGTGCCATGTATCTCTAAAAGTGTCAACAAATAAGCTTCCACTGAATGCTAAAAATGGGGAAACCATAGAAACTACTCCAGATTCTGTCTAAAATAAATTCATTTTTAACAGAAATAAAAGAGAACTTCAATCAGCATCAAAGTCATGTCATCTTTATGTGAATAACTATTAAAATTATTATTTTAATTACTCAGATCTGAAGTATCTGTGCAAGTGAATAATTAATAAAAAGGCAGATTTGCTCAAAATCTAAACACTTGGAGTCCATTTAAACAGAATACTGACTTAGCATCTTCACCAGTAACGTCATGGTCTGAACAGAAAACAAGAACTTAAACAGAAACTTAATTTTATGCCTAGTAGCAGTTTTAGCAATGATCATTTTCTTTAATTTAGAAGTTTACTGAGCAGTTAAATTGAGAAGGAATATGTTTTTGGACAAAATGGCACATCCTAAATTTAATTGATTAAGCAGCAGCCATTTCTGCTACTAAACAACTATTCTCTGTAGACCAGTCTTCCTACCTTTTGGAGATGTCATAAGCTATATAAATTCACAGTATTTTTTTTTTTACAGATAGGCTAGATCACTTGCTCAGTGCAACCCAGGAAGTGTGCAGAAAAGCCTTGCAACCTGTGATGCTTTAAACACTATATAATTATGTCATGGCTGTGTTAGTTTTTTTTTTATTATTATTATTGCTGTATTTTTTTTTACTTCATACATCACTTCAAGCCCATTTGAATCAGTGAAACCCTGTGTTGCATCTGGGGTTGCTAATCTTTCTAGCCCATGTGAAATCTAACCAATGAATAGCTCTTCTATTTAATGTATGATTAAAATACAATTCCTAAGGATTCTTCCTCCCACTGTTGCATGTGCTGAGCTGCAGATACTATTTGACCTCATCTGTTTTAAGTGTTATGGTAGCAACAAAAGTCATGATAACATTATGGAATGCTGAATCAGGTTCTTTTCTTCTCTCTGCCTCTATGGTACAATTATTGTCACATTTCGCAAACGTTTAAAGCTCTATCAAACATTTTAATATAAATAGTTGGGTGTAGTATATTGAGCAGCTATAAACTGGACAGTGTTTTCCTATGATCTCTCTGCTACTGTTTTAAATTTTATAGCAAGTTCTCTGTGTACCACCAAGTTATGCACACAAATGAACACAGAAAAATGATTAAACCTTCAAGTGAAACAAATCAGTTCTACCATCAACAGAAAGAGAAATAAAAGCATTTCAGGTGTGATACGCTACCTTAATCCTGAGCTGGAGCTGAACTGAACTGGACAGGCTGGCATGGGTGATGCTGTCGTGGGTGTCTATTACAGGTCACTGGATCAGGACGAGGAAGTCAACGAGGCCTTCTACAGGCAGCTGGTAGCAGCCTCGCAGTTACAGGCCCTGGTTATTGTGGGGGATTTTAACTACCCTGATATTTGCTGGAAGGCCTACCCAGCCAGCCATCCGCAGTCAAGGAGGTTTCTCTAGTGCATTGACGATAGCTTCCAGATGCAAATGGTGGATGAGCCAACTAGGAGAGGAGCGATGATAGATCTTATTCTCACAAATAAGGAGGGTCTGGTTGAAGAGGTGAAGGTTGAGGGCAGCCTTGGTTGCAGTGACCATGAGGTGGTGGAGTTCAGGATCTCATGTGGCCGTAACAGAATCCTGAGCAGAATAGCAATGCTGGACTTCAGTAGGGCCAACTTCGGCCTTTTCAAGCAATTGCTAAGGGAAATCCTGTGGGACAGGGTACTTGAAGGTAAAGGGGCCCAAGATAGTTGGTTAGCGTTCAAAGAGTGCTTCTTCCAAGCTCAAGATCGGTGCATCCCAACGGGTAGGAAGTCAAGGAAGGGTGCCAGGAGACCTGCATGGTTAAACAGGGATCTGCTGGGCAAACTCAAGTGTAAAAGGAGGGTCTACAGATCATGGAAGGAGGGGCTGGCCACTTGGGAGGAGTATAAGAATGTTGTCAGAGAGTGTAGGGAGGCAACTAGGAAAGCTAAGGCCTCCTTAGAATTAAACCTTTCTAGAGGGGTCAAGGATAATAGAAAGGGCTTCCTGAAATACATTGCAGATAAGGCTAACACCAGAGGTAATGTAGGCCCACTGATGAATGCGGTGGGTGCTCTGGTGACAGAAGATACAGAGAAGGCACAGTTACTGAATGCCTTCTCTGTCTCTGTCTATACTGCTGGAGGCTTTCCTGAAGAGTCCCGTACCCCTGAAGCCCCAGAGGAAGTCAGAACAAAGGAGGAGTTTGCTCTGGTAGATGAAGACTGGCTAAGGAGCAGTTAAGTAATCTGGACACCCATAAATCCATGGGTCCTGATGGGATGCACCCGTGGGTGCTGAGGGAGATGGCGGAAGTCATTGCTAGACCACTCTCCATCACTGGCAAGTCGTGGGAAACAGGGGAGGTGCCTGAAGACTGGAGGAAAGCGAATGTCACATCAGTCTTCAAAAAGGGCTGAGCTGTTGGAGGGTAGTGTAGGGGAGAGGGACCTGGGGGTCCTGGTGGACAACAGGATGACCATGAGCCAGCACTGTGCCCCCATGTCCAAGAAGGCCAATGGCATCCTGGGGTGTATCAGAAGGGGGGTGGTCAGTAGGTCAAGAGAGGTTCTCCTTCCCCTCTACTCTGCCCTGGTGAGACCGCGTCTGGAATATTGTGTCCAGTTCTGGGCCCCTCAGTTCAGGAAGGACAGGGAACTGCTGGAGAGAGTCCAGCGCAGAGCCACAAAGATGGTGAAGGGAATGTAGCATCTCCCTGATGAGGAAAGGCTGAGGGAGCTGGGTCTCTTTAGCTTGGAAAAGAGGAGACTGAGGGGTGACCTAATTAATGTTTATAAATATGTGAAGGGTGAGTGTCAGGAGGATGGAGCCAGGCTCTTCTCTGTGACATCCAGTGATAGGACAAGGGGCAGTGAGTTCAAGCTGGAACATAGGAGGTTCCACTTGAATATGAGAAAAAGCTTCTTTGCAGTGAGGGTGACAGAGCACTGGAACAGGCTGCCCAGAGAGGCTGTGGAGTCTCCTTCTCTGGAGACATTGAAAGTCCGACTGGATGCGTTCCTGTGTGATCTGATCTAGGTGTTCCTGCTCCGGTGGGGGGATTGGACTAGATGATCTTTTGAGGTCCCTTCCAATCCCTACCATTCTGTGATTCTGTGATTCTGTGTTACAATGATAGGATCAAAAAAGAGACAGAAATTCAGATAGAGACTCCAATTAATCCATATGCATATTAGTATGAAAGCCATTTAACTGTGAAATCTTTCAGGGAATAGATTGAGACCTAATAATACTGAAAATCAATAATGGCAGTTTAGTGCTGGACATGTTACTGCTTGGTAGGTTGTCTAGGGGCATAACAGTGAACGTTTCATCTTTTGGCAGTCTTATGTTTGTTCTTACCCGCTTGCTAATTTATTAACTCTTAAACCTTCCGTTGAAAGCACACACAGTGTGTTGAGTTTGTATTCCAGCTGCTGAGTCTGCAACTGGAAAACCAGCTATTATCAATATGTGTGACCAGAAGCAAACTCAAAGATGTTGAACCAAATCATAGGTTAAACAACACTTACTTGGTGTTTCCTACATCTGATCAATATACAAATTTAAAATGGCTTAAAATATTGTTTCTGAAAGTGTTGAGTATGTATTCCAGTTGTCAACACTGTTAGTAGAATTTGCCAGGGCATTGGTAAATGCTCACATCACTGACATGCATTATTAATAACAGATATATTTTTGGCACCAAGAAGGCTTCAGTTCCACGCCAGCTGCTGAACATTTCATTGCACTTTCATCTTGCAGCTGCCTTTCCTGCTGCTAAGAGGAAAAGAACAGCCTCTGTCTGTGTTCAAGTGCATACACTTGCCTGCCCTGCTGGTATGTTTATGTCCTGAGGCTGTCCAGATGATCAGACTTGCAGTTACCCAAGCTCTGAGACTGTGAGCACAGCCCCAGGTACAGCCTATATATACCTTCCAGGTCATGCAGAACATTATATGCAGAACCACATACAATGAGTTCATTTACTCCAAAAATGCCCTGCTGTATTGTGACCAGCAGCACACATACTGTTCGTATGCAGCTCCACAGATGAATCACAGATACCAAGTAGGAGACTCCAGACACCATTTTATCAGTGTATAAACTCCTCACTGTTGAAGTCTCCACAGCTTCTCAGCAAGTCATTTTATCCCGTAAGTATTTTCTTACCACTGGTAGAAGGGAATTTGGATTGAAGAGTGCAGAAGGTAGTTACAGAGATCTCAAATTCAGAAATTTCTAGAGAATGGAAATCTTCCAGAGTGGATGCTCTTTTGCACTATGCTTTATGCAATAAATGACACGAATATAGAATGTTTGTAAGGTGCTCATTAAAACTGGTTAATTCTGATTCACTCTCAACTTGCTCAGCAGCACAGGCTAAAAAGAAGGGTAAAGCAGTAGTGAATAAGGATCTCTGTTGTACAGTTTTGCTGGTTGATAGAATCCTTGGATGTTAGATTATTTAAATTTGATACCATCACATTTCAAAGTATGATTATTCCTCTTTAATGAATATTAAATGCGTATTGAGAAGTATCGAGTCACAGTAGTGTCTCATTCTCAAACCAGTTATAGGTAGCTGCAAAAAAAAAAAGGAAAAAATAATTAAATAGCTAAACAATGAATATATGTATGCAATATAAAATACTCCATTTCATTTCGGTAACTGCTCCTCCTTATTCACTTCTTTGTTGAGCTAAGTTTTTATGATCCTACTATGTTTAGAGTTACTCGATAAAAACAAGACACAAAAGAAAGACAAGGTAAAAAAATTAATGAACTTAAAAAATGCCAGAGGCTGAAAAATAACCCAGTTTTCTTACAGCCAGGTAGCTACCATGTCAACTATAGTCTTTGCGATGTGGATTTGAAGTATTCTTAAAAGGTTAGAAGTGTATATTTGCTTTCAGTACTTACTTGAACGATCTGACATTGCCATTAATATAGATGCTCTAACAGAGAACTACACTGGAAACAGACATTTTTGGAACTTAGGTATCTACTGTTGTGGCAGTTTGAACAGTGTATATGTTTTTATAAAAGTTTTGCAAGTTGAACAGTTTATCTCACAGATATATTTAAAGGCTGAGACATAGATCTTAAACAGAGAAGGCAGGTCATTGTGTCTCATTTTATCTAAATTATGGATATAGATGTTTATATCTTTAAATAATAATTAGAGATCTACTAAGGAAAAGGTCTATGTATATGTAAGGATATGTGCATTCACTTTCTGTAGTGATGTATGCTTGTGAAAAGGGAGAATAAAACATCATCATTTTTTTTTGGTAGGCTTTTTCAATCAGCATGAGTCTAAGTGACACACACAGAAGTAAACCTATGGAGACTAGAACATCTGAATTTAAAACTTTTTCTGGTCTGTAGAGAACTACCAGAAAAGAAATACCAGGGGTTCAACAGAACCAGTTTTATACATCTTATAAAACCCATAAAGAGCACTGCATTCTTTCTGAATAAGGCATCTTATCCTTTGTCTTTCTAAGACAACTTCATCTTTGCAAACTTCCACAGTATTTATGATAGCAAAATTTGTTTGGATTTTTGTCTTGAAAGAGGATGTTTTTTTATGGCACTGATCATTCAAGAAATAGAGTAGGTCTAAACACACTTAATCACATGCTAAACTTTAATTGCCAGCAATATTCTGCCAATTTCATTATTACAATTACAATGTTAGTCTGACATGTAGTCACTTTAAGGGCTAAACTCAGGTGCTGGCCATATTGTCAGCATTTGACGAGAGTCAATACTTGACCACAAATGTTTATCTGTCATAAGTGTAATTGTGAGTAATATCAGATGATTTTAGAGACCTCTAATTCAAGAATGCTAACACAGATATGAAAGAGAAGCATAATAAAAATGACACAAAATTATGACAGTAAGATATATGACTAAATGAGATCTGTGGATATTAACAACACAAAAACCCCAAAACAAAACAAATCAATAGGAGTTTGATACATATCTTGAAAGTGAAGACAGGATTACAGCTTGATGAGGTGAAAGCAATGATGATGTTATGAATCCTTTTAAGGATTGAAGCCCTGGTGTTGCATCAAGCTGTAGTACATGAAAGTTGCTGTCACCTAATTTGCTGAGTAACACAAGGGCTATGATAGGGGCAAGGCTGATAGCTCAATTTATTCTCTGATACTTTTCTTCTTGTGGATAAATTTGTCTCTCAGTGCAGTTTTCTGCCTGAAACTGCAAGATTAAATCTATGTTAACTTTATTTTTCATGAAATGGACTGCATAATTCTATGAAGTATACAGTTATAACTCAGATCATATTGTAAGGTTAGGTATTATCCACAGCTAAATATATATATATACATATACATATATATGAGATATGACCTGCTAATAAAATGATTCTGATAGATTAACATAACAATGTAGTCACCTGCTGCCACAAATGTGTAGCAACTACCTATCTCTGTATTAGACTGAGAAGGAATAAAAAACAATACTGAGGTTTTGTTACATTTTGATCACTATACCTTAATTTAATCTTTGCTATAATTTAGTGCTGGTTACACTTGTAAATCTGTTTTTCTGTTGGGTAATCCAATTTAACCTTCTTTATTTGGGGAGTTTTTGGCTGTCCACTTTTTTTCCTTTTCATT
The DNA here is from genome assembly GCA_011057875.1 of Pterocles orientalis. NCBI lineage: Eukaryota > Metazoa > Chordata > Aves > Pterocliformes > Pteroclidae > Pterocles > Pterocles orientalis. The sequence goes on along the minus strand of WKFP01014995.1, from coordinate 140,502 downwards.
GAACTGCTAATTATCAGTTTGTTTTCTTTTCCAAATGTAAGCCTGTCTCCTAATTTGTTGTAGTGTATTTCTTAGATTAGCTGGCATATTGTGTTCCCTGATCTTTCTTTTGTTTGCTCAGCTACCCTTTAAGTCTCATCTGGATGAAACTGGGGGGCAAGACACTTTCTCTGAAAGGTCTGTAAACATAATTCTCTCTGTCTTGACTAAGTGTGGCGGGTTGGCCCTTGGCTGGGGGCCAAACCACACACACCCGCTCACACAGTCCCTGTCCCCACCCAATGATAGGGAAGAGAATTAAAGAGGTAAATGGCAAAGAGGACTCGTGGGTTGAGATAAGGACAATTTAATAACTAAACTACAATAATATTGGAAATAATACTATATACAAATATGCAATGTGATACACAGTGATACTGCCCCTCCCCACCTGATGACCAAAGGCCCAGCCCACTCCCAGCCAATGACCCCAGAGGATGGAGGGAATGGGTGATACACAA
>WKFP01014995.1:48014-139982 GCA_011057875.1 Pterocles orientalis | reverse complement strand
CCCGCTCTGTCTGTGGAGAGGAGAGAGGCTGAATGTATTTGTCCTTGAGAGTATCCTAGCAATAACTATAAACGTTCTTTCTTATTGGTTTTCTCCTGAGCAGGAATCCAAAACATAGCTACTTGCTAGCTATTTATGAAGAGAAGGAAGAAAGAAAAAAAAAAATTAACTCTCCTCTGCTTAACCCACGATACTAAGTAAATGAGGAGAAAATCTGGAACAGAATTCAAACACTTTCACGTTCTGCTTGGTGTGTAGTACCTAGCTTTTGATGTAAGGAGGTGAAAGCCTTCATGCTGCAGAGACTGGCAATACTAAGACTGTATCGGGCAGCAAACTATATGTTTTTATGATTTTTAATAATCATCAGTGGAGAAAAAGGAGTATCCTTTTTAATCTTCCAACAAGATCACATACAGTGTTGATCACACTTTGCCACAAGTTATTTATGTACTAAGAATTTATTGAAAGCAACAAGAATTTTTTAGCAGCATGAAAGGTGGCACTTATGGAAAATACGATGTACTGTAACATCTTCCATAGTTTAGCATGGTCATTCATTCAGTGTTATGCTTAAGTGTAATTTTTATAAGTCCTGCCTCCTAGTGGAGCAAGGATGTGAGATCAGTCACAAAAACATGAACTTCCAAGCTGTCACCAATAAAATAAAGTTGGTTTACATTGAGATGTGTGAATGACCTCTTTCTGTATGTCTTTGTTTCTGGAGAAGAACATTCATCCCTGACAAAAACTGGAAATACATAGTGCTTAATTTATCAGCATATGGACAGAATTGCAAAAGCAGTAGCAGGAAATTTCTACACAGGTTGCAAAAATTTGGCCTGTCACCTGAATAAGAGTTTGAAATCCTCACACTGCCACTTTTCTGTACTCTGTTTCTCTTCTCTGTGTTTTTAAATCGCTTTAGGAAACTATAAAATGCTGTTGAAGTACTTTTAAAGATTCCTTATTTGAGGGGCCTGGGAGCTAGGGATGGCAGGCAGTTGGGGTTACAGTTCCTGTAGGAGTTAATCTACTGAAGGGATCAACAGGGTGTTGGATGAGTGGACGGATCTGGGAGATCTGCTCCAAATACAAGAAAGCCAGAATGCCTTTATTAGTTTGCCCTTCATCACTAAAGTTTTCCTGAGCATTTGGGAGAAGTGGTGATCCTCTTGCTTCTTTCGTAAGTGATTGCAATTCTTTCTCCAATCTTCCATCTCAGTGCAGGCAGGTGTGCTCACTGGAAAAATCCATAGTTTGAAATTAATGTAGTGAATACATGTAGCAACATCCCCTGTGAACCATTCCTAAGGAGTGGAATTTGCCTTTTAACCTTCAAATCTTTCATAGATTGGATGACATGAACTCATCCATAATAGAACAAGTCGGCTGCTCCAGCCTGAAAGTGGTCCTTTTTGTTTCTACCTAAAATATCTATCTGCACCTTTCTAGATATAGGGATATATAAAATATTCATAAGATGACATACACAAACTAGAATAAAAATGCAAGATCTTAAGCATGTGAATGAGCACCCTAATCCTGAAATTCAGGAATTCAGTTTGTTGCTGCAGCTACAACTTAACCTCATCCACCTTCCCATCCCCCAACTCCCAAGGAGATGATGAGGAAAAGTGTTTTACTCACTGTACAGAATCAAATTTTCTAGAGACAAATGTGGATCCGTGTAATGAAAAGACATTTTCAGAAGCTGAGCTCATGTAGTAAGTGAGAAGCATCTTATTGCAAGAGAAGTTTGTTAAGGTATCTTGCCCTAAGACACTAGACTCTTTTCCTAACACTGTAATAGGATTCCTCTGCATTCTTGAGCAATCTGCTTAAAATATTTTTATTATTACAGGAAAAGATTCCTCATTTTTAAATGCCTGACTTGAATTTCATAAAAATGACAAAACTCCCTCCTGAAGTCAGTGAGGGTATGCTTTGAATGTGTAAAGTGTTATAAAAAGGAAGAAAACTTTGGGAGATCATTCGCAAAGTGTCTCAGACAGATGTCCAGGAACAAGTAGATGCTTTTATCTTAAATTATCTGTCTCCATCTGTAACAATGAGATAATAGATACTATCCCTTCGTCTCATAGGGATGTTATAAAAATTCTTAATAAATATGAAGCACTTAAATACTGTGTAATGATGAGTGCTATACAAAGCTTGGAAGCAAGTAAATAACACTGAGTTCATAGAAGGATTGAAAGTGTGCAGTAAATATAGTACAGAACAACACATTGCACAAGGCCGAAACAAAATATTGAACAGCTGTTCGCTAACTAAACATCATCCTGCCAGTGCACAGAATTAAACACAGGGGAACAGACTGTTGCAATCACATAATTAAGACTGAATCAAGATGAATATGTACTAAGCATCTGAATTGAGATTACATAGGAGATTAAATCTTGCATTTCTTAACTTCTGAATGCTTAATGTTACAGTAATAACAATTCCTGTGTAATTTGCTTGGCTTTTTCTAAAAACTCCCACTGAGAAAAAAAAAAACTAATTTTGTAATATTGCATTGACACTTAACAGATTATTAGCAATGCTATAACCTTTTGTGCCAGCAGAATGTTGCTACTCGGACTCATAAGTTACCTAATAACAGAAGAAAGTGAATAGCTTTCATGCAGACCAGAACAGGAGCAGGACCAAAAGCAATGCTTTGCTGAGAGGTTCCACAGCATTTGATCAGAGGAAGAGCAGGATTTGGAGCAGGACGTTTTCTGGACAGAATTATACTCTGCTGAATATAAATGTTACTTCCCTGTCTCTTCAAGCAAGATCCCATTTTGTCCTAGAGTTTAAGCAAGGGTGGCAGGTCGCCACAGGTGGCAAGAACATGCCCTTTCCCTCCCTGGTGGGGTGCAGTCTCACTAGCTCCAACTAGCCAAGCAGGGATGGAGTTGAAGCCTGGGCCCAGGGTCCGGGTCCCAGGGAGAGCCGTGGGTCAGATCAGGAAAACCCAAACAAAGCCTTACCCGACTAATCCTTAGCTCACTTCTGTAGTTGTTGTTGAAGAAGAGCCAGCAGTGGATATTTAGAAAGAGTACAACAGAAAGGCTTATTAAAGTGATCCTTCTTATTTTCTGTATTTCTGGTACCCAGCTTTTGAGGGATCTCCTGAGCTAGAGAAAGCATGCTTTACAGATATGGCTAGATAAAGTCCCCATGAAACACTCCTACCTGTCCTTGCCCTTCCAACCCATATCCACATCCAAATCTACTTTTTATTTCTCTGCTTCTTTCCTCTCTGGCATTGTGTTTGTTCTGCTTTAACCCCCAAAGTTGTTCTTAGCAATACAGGAAAAATGAACGTCTACTCTCACATCAGCACTCTGGAACCACTGTAAACTATAGCACCAACTCGCAATGACATTAAAAAAAAAAAAATCCCAGGTTCTGAGTTGAAGCAGACCCAAGACTGAGGGGAAAATTTAAGTTTCTATCTTCAAGGGTCCTTTTTTATGTTTACTGGCTTTGTGATTTTTAACTTGAAAGAATATCAATAGGCTTTTCCCAAAAAAAGATTTTTAAAAAATTACTAAGGCAAAACAATGTCATTTATTCTGACATCCCTTACTATTGTTCTCTGAAATGACCGAACCATTTTCACTAAAGTTTTGCAAAAAAATCAACTTGTTAGACATGTAGCCCCAAACAATTAAAATTTGCTAGGCTTGTTGTGCGCTGTTTTTCACCCTTTCTGACATGGTTGTGAGGAGTACAAATCTTCAGGTGAAAGATCCACTCTGAGGAAGCAGAGTCCTTGGGAGAATTCCCTGACGAATGTTCCAGCATGTTTTGGACATTTTCATCACATGAACCCTAATGCATAACCATGTCTTCTGTGTGGTAAGATGTCTCTTACCTGGCCCGAAATGCAAGTCAAGTGCATGAAGTTCTTCTAACTTTCTAGGTCCACTTACAGTACAAGATAAATGCAAGGTGTGATGTTTTGGGATGTTCTGCACAGCTTAAACAAGTACACATCTCTTGGGCTTAAATTAAAAAAAAAAACACTTTAACTGGTGTGAAGCAACTGATGAGAATTTATCCCGTATTATAGTGAATGCATACTCTTCTACAGGAGGCACTTGAGTTTCTAAGAAAGCAATGAGAAGACAGAATGATCCTGCAAGATTTACTTCAGCTGAAATGCTAACTGACATAAATCAGATGTCGCCCTTTTGCCTCTTTGGAATGCTGCAGTTAACAGATGTATGAACATTCAGAGAAAGGTCGTCTTACAAAGGTGAAAGAAAAAGCTACAACCTGCATAATGTCTTCTCTGGAGATTTCTGTAGTAATTTAGTAGCCTGAATAATCAAGGGTGATATAGAGCAGGAGTGACTAAATCAAAGTTCTCCTGACTTTGAGAAGAATATATGGGTTAAAGTTTAAGTTGTATAATCAGATATGGTCTGAAGCTTAAAGTCAAATTAATATCTTCTTATTGAAAATGCATTATTGAAATAAACCAATGATTTCTATCATCTAATTAAAAATAATAAATACCAAACAAATGGAACTGACAAACATTTTACCTCCAGGTTTATAAAGAGAACTGAACAAATAACAAAAATAGTGTTACAATACAAAGCACTGCTCTTGAGCTAAGCTCACGTTAAAAGTCTTTCAGGAACATCATAACTGGCCCAGAATTGCATGAACTACTTTAACACACAGATACATTGCACACATACTATTTTAATTTGGAATCTCAACATTTTGATGGTTTTTAAAACTTCTGTATTTTTAACAGCATTTTTTTCCCCCCTCACTTCTTGGACCTTATGCTTTCTCTGTTTCCCCAGGAGTCTTCTTTGCTTCTTCACTCCAAAAGAAAACAACAAAAACAAGATGTTATTTTGATGTCCCCAGGTGCTGGAACAAATATTTGCATGACACAATATTTTAGGTTATATGACAAATCTCACCTCTCCGGGTGTGGGAGCGCCTGTGTGTCTCTAGGGCTGAGAGCAGAGGGGGGTTGAATGTGCGACCAGGGGAATTCTTGCCAGGTCTTGGTGGGTGTGGGGATGTGTGTGTGGGTGGATGTGTTGGTGTACATGCACAACAGTCTGCAACAGGAAGTGGAGTGGGGTTTTGCCTGCCCAGGTACCAGCACGGCTGGGACACTGAGGTCCAGGAGCCAGCAACTGAGCAAGCCCAGCTGCTGAAGGGATGCACCTTGTAAATACGTTCTCACCAGTGGACTTCCACCCTTTCCAGCCAGAGAGGGGAACAGGATGAAATCACTGGTGCTGTCCATGTTTGTGCAAGCGCTCTGTCTGTCTGCAGTCTATATGGCTGGTGATGGGTATATGGACATGTGGTATAATACATATGCTCAATGTGTATGTATCTACTGGGAATACATCTTCAGCGTTACTACTAATTGGACCTGGGGACATGGAGCTGCAGCAGCATCACCTCAGACCATTGGATCTGGCATGATAAATTTTCCTCTAAGAATATGGGCAATACACCTGTTTTACCTTTGTCACAAATAAGATATATCATATATGTAGTATATACATGTGCTTTGTGTGTCATGCTTGCTGGGAATACATCTGCAGTATCACTACTATTTGGATCTGGGGACACGGAGTGACAGCACTCTCACCTCTCTCATGCTGTTGGGCGAGGCATGATAGGTTTTCCTCTAACAGAATGATTATTCTCTCTCTGTCTTTGGTCAAATACAATTTAAAAGCAAGCCGCTTGTGGCGATTTCTGACATTTTCACTAGCAGGTATCTTCCATTTTTCCTTCTCTACCCACAGTCGTATTGTATCAGAAATACAAAGCAAATATAGAAACTAGGTGTTAAAAATGCACGACAGTTTCATCTTGCTTTACATATATCTCTGCTGTCTGAATGTATTTTTTTCTAGATCCCTGACTGAGACAATAGTCTCCTCTGTGTTTGTTTAAACAAAGCATGTTACACTGGGCCTTAATTTGTATTTTTGCTCCAGGAGCTTTGCCATAGTAAAAATTATGAAAGCTATCTTATTTGCTCAGGGTACAGTTAGCTTTCTGTTTCAAGTGAAATTATCTCTCTTTTGTTACAGTATTCTTCACAGGAACAGTAGTTTCAGAATTGATGCTCTTATTAATCACTTCACTATCCACAGCTTACACAAGATCATAACACATTTCAATTTCAGGTTTTCAAAACAATCATGTATGTGCTAAAAGGCAATCAAAAGTCTTGTGGGATAGTTTTAGTTCTGGTATGGACACACCTGTGGATGTGACCATCTCTTGCTTGTGCAGGGGCCCTTGCTGCTGCTCTTGGTAGTCCTCAAGTTACAAAAAGAGAAAGGGGAGAAAGGGAGATAGGCTTGAGGATGGACATGGGCAGACTGGGGGTGGGTTTTGGTGGATGACAATGAAAGATAAACTACTTCATATGAGAGGAAGAATAGGGAACAGAAGGAAAGAAACAAAGTCATCACAGAAAGAGAAATAAGTTTTTTAAATGCCTTCTTTCAGAAACTGAGGAACACATACCTGCAGCTAAAGTGATATATACACTCTGCGTTTTTACTTTCACAAGTCCAACTGCCAGCCACACAAGATGCACATTTTATTCCAGCATGCAATTTTTATTGGCCTCATCCTTCATGGTACTGATCAGCTAATACTGCTAATAATTGTGGCAATTACAATATAGTGTATTGCAGAGCAAACCCTTCTGGGGAGAGCTTTTCTGTTAGAGTGAAGCAAATACTGTGTAGCATGTGTGGAAACATGTTTGTATTCTTTACAGTCCCATGAAACTGCAGAGGTATGATCAAAATGCTACATTCAGCAGTGTAAAGCGCATATTTTTTGTTGGGCTAAGTTGTGAACCTGATCTACTTGGTCTTTGGTTAACCTGGCTGTGAATAAAGAAATAAAGTATTGCAATGTTTGAGTAAGTTATCCACCAGTTTAGTTGAATGAACAGCTTTACAGCTCTTTCTAATACTTACTAAATCACACTAGCTAGTGCTTAAGAACAAGAAACAGATTGTTCCACATGCCCATAATTGAAATTATTAGGACTGAAAATCCTGCCAATTAAACTTTCTCCTTTATGACTGAACTAATTGTTCTTTTTGCTTCTTTTGGGACAATACAAATTTTGAAACAGCTGCTGTGAGGAGAGAGAAATACAGACTCTTAGAAGATTTCCAAGATCTGAGTTTTCAAAATAGACTAGAAGCTTATGAGTATTCTGAATGAACTATGGACTTTTAAGGATTTTGCTGATGGATGGGATACAAGGGGGTTCATCAGTCTCTCAAATTAAACATACTTGTTGGAGTCTAAAAAAGTTATATTTGCCTTTCATAACTTGAAAAGCTGAGTGTTACAAATAATGCAGTTAGCTATTTCCAGTGGTAAGCAGCAATACCAGAAAACATGAAAAGAATACTCTGGATATAACTATCTCAAAAATAAATTATAAGCTTTTCTGTGTTGTCATTCCAATCACTGATGATTAGCAGCTTGGTGAAATACTCAGGTATACACTATTCAACTATTCTTTATATAATGTTGTAGAGACAGTGGTAGTAGCTCTTAGCAAAAATAGCAGGTCCCACCAAAAAAAAGAAACCAGACAACTATAGTATTACCACTGTCTGGGAATGGAAATAGCTCTTTGTATCATTTGGTGGAAGGAAGTAAACAAGACAGTTCAGGTGGCTTGATAACTTTTTCCTTCCTAAGGAGAGATTATAGGCAAGACAGACTTGCTGGTCATTTTTATTTGAATCAGGATAGGAAACAGTAAAATTGTCCCAGCAAAGGCCATGATTAACAAAAAGATCTGTGTGCAGAATTGGCTAGCAGGCCCCTCTCCTGATCAGCAGATATCCAGCAGAAAAAGAGGAAGAGTTGGGAAAACAAGTATGGCTTCCATCAGTTGGCTGAATAAAGGGGGGACATAAAAAGAGAGAGAAATTAATTTTCTTTATTTTAGAGGACAAAGAAATAAACCATTTAGTTAATAGACCTATAAGGTTGCCTTCATTGAGAATAACATGGTATTGAAAGAATTAGCATGTGATAATGGTGTGAATGTTACAGCTACTTGAGAAATTATATTGTCCAGAATAGTGGATTTGTTCATAATATATTTTAAGCCTTTTTTTTCCCTGCTGTTTCACAGCATTTTTAAAAAAAATCTGACAGCCCAAGAGACAAAATCCCACCTGAAAGATTACATCAGTGCACAGTATGATAACATGCTTTCGATTTCAATGCTATTTTTAGTCATATGCCTTTATTTTACAAGAAAAAAAAAAGTTGGTGTCTGAGAAATAAACTTTCACTGTTACTTATCTTCTAGTAACTTAAAATAAAACACCAAAACTATTTTTGAGAAGACCTATGTTGTCCCATGCAATCACTTCCTTTTGGACTACACTAGAGGCTCTAAAGAATTTTCCAAAATCTCGGGCATGTTTTAACTTCAGCAGAGTTGGTTCAGAGTTCAGGAGTAGTGTTTGATATTTTTTCTGAACTGAAAGTTCAGAAAAATCCATCAAAGTTCCTGTAAAGAAAGAATGTAAAATCGCCAGAGGCTCAATCATTAATGACCAGAGAGATTTGTGTGTTTTGGTTGACAAAACCTTTGATGTTACAGTGAATAATATAAGCAGAGAATGTATCCATTATAATTAATGTTGGATAGCTTTCCAGGAGCCTGGCAAGCAACATAGAAAATTAGTACTTGAATACCAGAATTTCACTGCAGAAATCAATATATTATATTTTGTTTTTCAACAATTCTCCATACATGTTTATGAATAAGAACATGACATAAAAATGTTCCCCAAATATTGAAAAATCTTGCTCCAGATAAGATCAACAGTCTAATTTTGATTTCTGAAATGAACTTTGTTTATTGGTGTATTATTAGTCATATTCCATACGAGATACTAAATGAAATCTCGGAGTTACATTAGTAATAGACAAGGATAGTTACAGTATAGTCATTGAATTGCTCTGAATTACCCAGTGTCTAGAGAACAGAAAATGACGCAATCATTTTTCAGTAGTAGTGATTTTCAAAAAAGGCACTAAGCCATCAAAAAAAAATCATACAATCTGTCTATGAAATCAAGAATATTTAAAGTAGAAGCAAACATATTGTGTGGAGAAACTACATTAAGAGTACTGGCAACACATTTGAAGATGAGCTATACTGTAAACATTTAAGTATCGACTAGGTCTGCTCATTCTGTCCTACAGGTTAAAGCTAAATTAAATTCCAATCCATCCTGTGAAGGGTTAACTTCTAAAACATTTATTGGCATATGGTGACACAAACACCACATACGAAGCTTGTGAGGAGTAAAATAAGTTATCATGCAGAGAATAGTATGTCAGAACATCAAAATGTCTGAACAATTAGTTTCTAAATTCACAAAATGGCATGTCTTAAGGCATATATTAATAATAGTGGTTATATGATTTAAAAGACAAGCAAGTTAATTGCATTACTGAAGGAGAAAAGTATTTACTTTTGGTTGTATGGGCCTGTGCTATATCGGTCTGATGTGACTGTTCATTAAAGGATGGCTACAAGATCCTAGAATGGTTATTGAGACCTAGTTCCAAAACCAGTTTTGGGCACAGTCAAGAAATGCTTCAGGAAACAGAACAGGCACAAAATGTCCCATTATTTTCAGAAACAAAGAGGTACAGTATTGTGTTCTTGAACTTTTTTTAAAACAAGAGGAAAATGGAGAGGGATCATTCCTGCTAAGCTTTCAAGGGCAAACAGCCATGTTCTGCTTCTTGCTGAGTTATAAGGTGGGATTTACAAAATGTAACGTCTGCAGGACTAAATCATATAATCTCCCCATTATCCTGTTCCCTACAGAGGCTATTAGGGAGAGAATCACCAACCTTACTCACTCCCAGAAACTCTCTGAACAAAGTGCTGCACTGAAAGAGGTAGTGAAGAATAATTCCTGATACATACATCAGCCAAATACCTGCCTATGTAAAGTGAATTGTGGAATACGGTATTTGTTCAACTCAGGTTTTACACCACTGCAACTATTGTGATGAATATCCCAACAAAACCAGTTAAAACCCGACTGCATTCACCTGAACACTGGTAGTAAAACTGGGTTAAAAGCATGTTAACAAGTAGAAAGACACATTTATACATTTCTAGGTTCAACCATTCTGGAAGAAAAGACTTATTTCATAAAAAAGATCACTTTTCTTTGCAAGGTGAAGTTGATTTATCCCTGTTCTTTACTCTGAGGCATTTCAGCCAGTATATTAGGATAGGAACTACCAATGGATGTTACTCAAAATTGTCAACATCCATTTTCAGAGTTCTGCATTGAGCATCTCAGGAAGAATTATATGAAGACAGAACCACATTCTCAGAAAATAATATCCTTTCAGGCAAATTACAAGCAAGCCCTTTGACAGGTTCATTATAAGCCTTTTTGTACTTTAGATTTATTAGGTTCTTTTAACTCATACTGTGAAAATTACATGAGAAAAAGGAAGAAAAAAGTAAGTCTGGGAGAATTCTATCACTGATCTAATAAACAAGTGACTCAGTTTTTAGGAGCAGATTTTGATCTGTGTGTCTAGGTCTCACGTAAAGGAACTTCCATTTATTTCTTTAAAGGAATTAGCACCAATTTTTTTTTCTTTTTCTGGTAAAGAGCTAAAAGACAAAAATATGTCATGATTTCTATGTAATGAAAACTGATTAAAAAAAGAGAAAGTGACAGGGCACTGAGACTTTTGGGTATATTACTTACAAAATTATACCTTTATCTTTTCCTGTGATCTGTTACTGCTTCATAGCCTGTGGCATTTGAAAATGTCTAGGTTTCTTTTGGAAATATCCTGGTCCATTACTCAGAACAGTCCAAGTTTAACCCAGGGAAACACAAGTCAGTGTCTTCAGCTAATGTTAAACTACTGTTTAGAGTCTGTATCATACAGGTCATCTGGACTTTCATGTGTAGAGATGTGGATACTCTGTTGCAACTTACAATGGAGGATGTCTGTGGCTCTGCCATTTACTTTCTTCCCCTTCTCCTCCCCTGCCCAATAAATGAGTATCAGTGATTATCAATAAGGTTTTAGAAAACTTCCCTTCTTGCCCACCGCCACACATAATTATTTTATGAAGTTCATTTTGTTCTGAAGAAATAAATAGCAGCTACTGTTACAGAAAAGAGCAAAGCATATATGCCAATACTTCCTGTACATAATGATATCTTTATTTTCAGTAAGTCCATGCAATTCTATCAGATGTCTGAATGTTCAAAAATGCCAAGGCTTAACTGAAGAAAATGATATCCCAGTTACATCAATTACTTTCTGTATTTATTGTATTATTGTTTTATTTTTTTGCATGCACTCCCACACATGCTTGTACATGTATATATGCATATGAGGTGATCGGGAGGAGTCTTACTGCCTAATTCACAATTTGTTTTGTCTGCCTACATATTTTTGCGGGCAGACTTTATGCACTTAATCTCAGGGAAGCTACTGGAAGAACACATTTGTAATATAGCTGGAGGAAGGAGTTTCAGTCGCATTTTCATAAATAAGTCTTACAGGAAACAAATGTCATTATAAATGCACAGAATGATATCTGGAATTATGTATATTTGTGCACAGACTGGTATTGATCAAGAGGACAAAGGTTTCAATCCACTAATAAAAGCTTTTCACGACAATGATTCAGAACAAAAATACTCCATATAATAATACAAATTAAGGAACTGAAGAAAAATAAGATTAAAGCCCTGGACTTCTTAGTGCCTGAGTAAAAAACACTTTTTTAATTACTGTTTTCGTATACGATTAGCACAGATCACCATAATGCATAGTGCTAACAATTTGATTGTTTTTCCCACTATTTCAATGCAAATAAGGAACAATCTCCTTTTGTGTATAAGAGAATAATATTTGAAATTTAAGCTCTAGAGAGTACAGTAGCTGTATAATGTTGTATCCTTTGTTTAAATCATAAATTTTAATAGATTGTATTCTGGTAATTATTTGATCTACAGTAATCCTAAAAAGTCCTTGTCAGGACTTTAAGAATGAGGTTCTCAGTGTGCTAGGGAATGTGTACAGAAAGACTTTCTGACATAGGCAACAAATGACTTAAGAGCGTTATCTATTGGTACATGAATCATACAGAATATCACAGAAAATTTAATACAGTAAATACTCAAGAGAAATGGGTGGGATATTAAACAAATATTTCTGAAATCAGTGCTGCATTTACTGCAGTATTTTGCAGGCATGGTATGAGCTGAATTTTAAGGGAAGAACTGAAGGAAGGCAATGCTTTTGCTTTGTGACATTTCTGCACTCCTGAAGATTGGCAGTACCAGTGCTAAACATTTGAAGACACTTGACTTGTTAGTAGTGAGTGCAAGTGGAATTTTACAAATTTTTTTTAAAAAATATAATGCGTAAATATTTCAAGAAAATGTTACCTATGGAAAGGCCACAGAAAGTTTATATGGAACTACAAGGCTGCAATATTTGAAGGCTTTGAGATTTTAAACAATGTTTTAGTGCAAGTCCAAAAAGAGATGATAATATGGATGCTCATTTGCATGTGACTTAAATAGTAACTGTATTTACATCATCTGTAGAAATAAAAAAAAAATAGTTTCAGCAGTTAAATTCCTTTTTGTTCTTACCCAAAGTCTGGTATACACGACAAGTAGTCTTCAAGGTAAATATTCTGGTTTTTATTGTCTTAAAAATGCATGTGCTCTTGCTAATTATATTTTGGTATGTTGATAAGTTGCTTGATTTTGTGAAGCTTTCTAGGTGCTTTTGTGAACCATTTTACGTGAGTGCTGCTGAGACCACCCAGAAAGACCATTCAACACTGCATCCTGCATCCTCTCTTGCTAATCATAAAGAGCATAAAATGTGGAATGTCATCGTTATGGTAGTATTATCTAATGAGACTGAAATGTTATAATCTCCAGCGAGAAGAATGGATAGAAATCAAATAGTTTGTTGCTTTGTATTGTTTTGGTTTGGTTTTTTTTTTTGTTGGGGGAAGGGTTGTTGTTGGTTGGATTTTAGTTTAGTTTAGTTTAGTTACTTTAGTTTAGTTACTTTAGTTTAGTTTAGTTTTTTTGTTTTGTTTTTAAATCTTAAATTCACATGAGACTATCTCCTGAAAGTAGAAAAGGTAAAATTTTCTAGAATCTGATTCTCATAGATACATGGTATGACCCAATTTGTGTTCATCATCTCTTTACATTAAGGCATAGGAAGTACACAGAAGGGAAATCATATGCATGATTCTTAATGGTTTTGATGGTAAGCCTTTGCTCATCTTAATATTCCCAGCTTTCCCATAGTGACAGAAGAAGCTTGAAGAAACAATCAGGTAAACTAAAAAGAAAGGAGATTCTTCTCTTTAGCAGATTTTTGTACTTTTATCAGGGTTTAAGAATATTTGCAAAAATCATGCTTATTGAGCTGCTGTCAGTAAACCTACTCTTTGGTTAGCACAGAAAGAAATATATAAGGAATACTTTTCCAGACTTTCTTTGAAAATTTTCCTAAAAAATCAGATATTGTTAGCTGACCTATGCCTACTAAAATTCTTACTAAGTGATTTGTATTTAGAATTCAAATGTATGCTTTCTGGCATACATTATATTTTCGGTAGTGTTCTCTTTTCTTTATACAGATAATGATAACAAAATTTAATTAATTATTTTTGCAAGAAAACAATACCATTTTGCTCATGTGTTGGTTTTCCTCATGTGACTCTAGCAAAGTAACTTAATGCAGTTTTGTTTTTATTTATTCAGTGGGTAGGTACTTTCAAAAAAAGAAAATAAATCATGCACTGCTATGACCTACAACCACAGCACCCAGTTCTATGCCTCTGGCAGGACTGCTCTCAGACACAGGGAAGCAAAGCTCTAGCTAAATCAAATACATGTAGCTTGTCAAAACACCACACAAGTTCATAAACCTAGGTGACTACGAACTATAAGCAGTCAATTCCTCTTGCCACTGAGAAAAGCCACAAGAAAAAAAATATACAGCATTGAGACTTATTTTCAGGGTACTTGCTTAAATTACAGGAAGGTCAAGAGTTAATTCCCTGTTCTGAACCTCTGGGTCACAAATCATCAAGGAGTGCTTGCAGTTAGCTGGTCTCTCTGTGTCCCTTTAGCTGCCTGCAGTAGAAAATAAGGAGCTGCTGCTTTGATAGCACGCCTCAAAGAGGAAAGGGAAAAACACGCAAGAGTGAAAAGAAACTGTGCTTCTAACGCAGAAAAAAAAAGGTGGCAAGAAGTAACTCAAGAGGCTAGAAAGAAATCTCTAGTTAGTGATCACATTCAAACAGAAAGGCTGTGTTGTTTCAGGAGAAGTAGACAGGAAGATGGGGCAGCCACATAAAAATCCAGTTGTTGTCTCTGAGAGGGCTCCCAAGTGCTGTGCTGGCCAGTGATACTGTGCTGTCTTGGCATCATCTCAGAATGACTTCCACAGCTGCTTTTCGGCTGTGCTACAGCTGCCCTCCTTAAGTACAGCTGTCTGCACAGGTCAGTGTCCCCTCTGCCATCGTCATACTGGGGGGCAACGATAAAGCATGGTCATGTTTGGTTTGTGCACACAGAATAAGTTTTCATGCATGAGTTGTTTCTTTAGTGTACTGAGCACAGTATCAGTCAACGGGAAAAGAAGGCAACTAAGAGAGCAAGGGAACCATAAAATCAGAATGTGGCCCCAGGAAAGCAAACCAAGCCACAGTCATAGTTTTCAATCATTCTCTCAGAAGGGGTCTTATTTTTTTCTGAATGTACATTTTAAGATCAGGCTTTGCAACTCTGAAAACAAGAGAATTGCTGTCACAGACCATTGTATTAAGTTGACCATCCTCTATTAACAACTTTTAAGTGATTTACTGGGGTTATTAGTTTATGATGTTTTTTTATTAATCTGACCTATTTCCACCTAAATGTCTGGAAACCTTTCATGTGTTAAACTTTACAGATGGCTTATCTCATTGTTCATGGTTTTATTTCTTTTTAGCTTGTTATTTTTAGAAGAAAATCCTATGAGTGAGAGTATAAATAGATGAAGTAAATTTCCAAAGTCAGACATTGCAGTACAGTCAAGACGCGTCTCCTTGGTGCCGAGGTATAAAGATGAGAATCATTATTAAACAGAAACATATATGTAAATGAATCTGTATATCATATATTAAACAGTAAAGAATGACATTATATAACATATTATTCGGAGACTGTGTTTAAACTTGGGATTTAAACTTATGTAAATGTATTTAAACTTACCCATGGGCAAAATTTTTATGTTATAACTTGAAAAAAATGAGGATCTAAGTACTGCATATCTCCTAACAAGAATATTTATTGCAGAAATAGAATGTGCCACAGAAAAGCTGTGTCACTTGCTTCTTATTAAATATACATATGAAGGACTATGTTTTAAACCTTTCATCTGTGAGTTTCAGAAAGCTGTTCTGAGTTAGCTGCCAATATTCTTCACTATTAAGTTCTGTAAAGAACAAACATTCAACAGCTTTTGACATGAAACATCATGCAGAGTGTGTTGTCAAACTGAGCTTTCTAGAGAAATTATTTTCTGAAACTAACAGGTTGAATGTTATGGATTGTTCTAATGATGTTCACTGCTGTAAAAAAGTACAATAATAAATAAAACTCCAAATTTAGCATTTCATCTAGAAGTGACTGCCAAAAAGTCCCCATGTTCTAGCCCAACATGACTTGCTTTCTGCATGATTTTGCTTCATTCTTATTTTTGAGTTCTGCCATTCAAAACCGACAGTTAAAGACAGTGTGTGAAAATCAAAGCTCACTTTAAAATTAATAAAATATTGATGAATCCTAGTCTTATCAAAAAGTTAGCAAAAAATTGTAATCAGAACTGATGAGTATTGTGATATTTGATATTTAAAAAGTTACCAAAACCCTCACTGTCTTTCATTTACTTTTAAATAAAAGGTTTCTTTTTTTTTTTCCCCTTCAGACTGTGTCTTCCACCTCCAAAATGCTTTAGAGTCTTAGGGTTTTCAAATTTTATCTCAGAGCAGTTTAGAATAAAGGTCATTCTATCATTCAAAATGCTTTCTAAATAAGGTATTTCTAGTACTTGCCATTTCAGGTGAATTAATTGCTTTTTAGACAAAACTTTCATTTGTAAACTGGTAAAGAACCTGGCACATTTAATGGTGTGCTCAAACAAAGACTAATGTTTAGATGTGAGAGAGGTTTGACTGCTCCTTTTTGTGTCAGCTTTTAAAATGTCTGGTAGAATAGTAATAAATAGTAAAAGTAATAATAATAGTTATTAATTTAATATAAGAAATCTCTTTTGCTCTAGTGAAGTCTCTCAGAAGCGTCACTTCCATGTTCTGTCCAGCACCCAAAAGAAAAAATATGAAAATCTTAGTTAGTACAGAATTGGTGTTAATAACACAGATCTGAATGCCAAATATAAACTATTGGTGCTTTAGAAGGGAGGTAGCGACGCACTCAGGCCACTCAAGAAACTAGGAATGTAAACAATGAAAATATCTCCATCCTGTGCCAAAGGAGGAAAATATAAATCCTGAATAATATATATTAACTTGCATTTTAGAAACAGAATAGACATCCAGATAAAATTTATGTACAATTTATCTGCAATTTTTTTTATACCTTCAATATTTCCCTCTACATGTTAGTGGTGTTTTGAGGTAGAAAATCTAGAAGAATATGCATCAGAAAAACAGTCTTGAAATGTAACTCAGAGAAAAACAATTAGGAAAGTATTATATTACTCCTTTATTCCTTCATGACTTAGGTCTTGTTCACTTTTTCAAGGTTACTAATGTATTAACAGTATGTACAAGATGATCATCAGCTTGACAGGATGACAAAGATGCTGTCTTTATGTAATATTCTGTCTGATTAAAAAGTAGATTTCTGTTCCAAAATGAGATCAAGTAGGTAAGAAGCTGACGTAGATTGGAAGCTACAGTTGCTTGGTGAAGGGAGATACTCCTTCACTTTCGAATTATTCACCCAAATATACACTTTCATTTCATGCCTTATAAACTAGTGTGCTTCTTTAAGGTAGGGGAAAAATGTTGGAGGATCCACAAGAAAATGTGCGAAATAAGTCATCTTTTGATGTTAAGAGAAATATGAAAAATCCTTCTAATGTTCACTCAGCATAGGTGAAAAAAGAAATAGAAAACTGTGAAGTACCTTTTACATACTTCTTCATTTTGAATGTTGCTTCTTGATTAGTTTTCTTCACATATATTTAGGATTATTTAATGAAAAATGTGTCTGACAAGTTCATGGTGGTAATAACTAGTATTGACTGATTATATATGGTACAATGGTGAATTAATATAACTTTTTAAGGAGTACAATAACTGCCCTAACAGATATTCCTTGCTGCCTCTTTTTCATCAGGGGCCATGGCTGGATGAGAAAGACCATTAATTTTTAACAGTTAAGACAGACATATTGGTCCTATTAAAATCCATCTTCAGCGTTGTTATAAAGTTATACCTGTAATGAGAACCGTTGTGTAATATTAGACAAGATATCAGATTAAAATAGAAATGATACTTTTAAGATCAGATCTCTCTTTTATTAATGAAACATATTTTTGATATAGCAGTATATTCCCTTTGGATATACAAAGATAGCTCTTCTAATTACAGAACTTGATGCACAGAGGTATAAAGTGCAAATTTTGGATTTCTTTCATATCTTAGATTACTGATAGTATTAGAAATGGGTGTTGTAGATTAAGAATTTATAGAAGAGTAGACACTGTTTTAAGAGTTACAGAAAAGACCTTGTAACGGATCAGAGCACAGAAGACTAAAGTTCTGTTAAAAGCATTAATTTCCTTTAATTAGTTTTCCTCTCAACAGAAATGTGAATGCTGATACTAAAAAATGCAAGGTTGCTCTATATCCCAGTTTTACAAAGCAGATATTAATGAATGTATTTGATGGCATACTTGAGGTCTATTATAAACATATGCACAATGCTTAAGATGATGTGTGATTGCTGTGTCCTTTTTGCATCTAGCATACAAATGAGATAAGAAATTTCATTTCTCTGGGGTCTACTCTCAGAAAAAAATTTAAATCAATAATATAAATAAAGAGAATTGCCGGCCAATTAGTAAAAAGAATTTTGCAGATAAAACACTTGTCTGTATCTGTATCATGTCATCTGGTGTGTCAGAATATGTATTATCTAATAAGAAGCAAGAAATTTAAATTGTTTCTGTGAATGGATTTGATTTCTATAATCTGTATTCACTATCTTGCTTTAGCTGTTCACTATTGTAGCAAGAGACAGGACAGGGCAAACCATATAAAATCCCCTTAAATTGCAAATTACATGAATTTCTACATAATGAAGCACACATTAAGCTTGGACCACTAATGACCACAGTAGAAAAAAAGTATATGACGTATTTTATCTTTTACCTTTTCTTTTTTGTGCTCACTTAGATGAAAGTATTGAGGTAATTATAGTGGCTTTATATTCCTTTTGCCAGAAAAATAATTAAGAGCTTTAGAACACCATTTTCTTAACTGCATTCTTTCTTTTATTTTTCTGCTTGTTTAAACAAAATATTTCAGTTCAACAAGTAATGTTCTCAGATATCAGCAGCCATTTTTGGAAAGCGTGTTTGAGGAATTTTTAAAAATATTTTTTTACAGAGTTGATTGTAAATATCTTAATCACTCCGTTTATACTAAAAACATAATTTGACTCCATATTTGACTCATGTTTCAGTGATCACTGCTCTTACCTTTTTCTAAAAAAAATGAGGCAACTGCTAAGACTACAAAGACATAATTTTCTCTCTGTTAGCTTTTCTGAGTTTTGTAATTTCTATGTTTCTTTAAACTAGTTCTGATCCCTAGTTAAGCTGAACCACTTCCACAAGAATGAGAGTGTTCTTTACAAATGAGACTTTCTTCTACTTCAGTCCATTAGCAAAGAATTAACCAAGGCAGAAGTGTTCTTTGCCAAGCTGGCCAAAGTATTTGGAAATGGGAATATAAAGTTACTCTTAGAAGTGTACGTTTAAAAACCTTCAAAACTCTCTTCAGAGAGCATTTCTGACATTCCACATGTGAGTTATTAAAAAAAAAAATATCAACAGGGTTAAAACCTTTCAGAGCAATTACCTGCAAAGGCATTTTGTCAAACTAAAACTAGAACAGCCAGTCCTGGGGATCTGTTAGGGGTATGTGAGAGCAGGATGAGGACAGAAACATCCTACCATACCTGCTGTAGGCTCATCTTGAGGCAGAGGATGATCTGTCAAGCAGAGAAGAGGTGGGAGAGCAGAATGAGAATTCAGTTTACCAAAGACCATTTTTAACAAGCAGTTTGGGAACTGGCTGTAGTTCGAACTGTCAATTCTCACGACTTTGTTGAATCACTTTTGGCACTTTGAAGCTTTTACATTTGCTATGTCATAGCAATTTCCACAAGTCACTAAAACAACCTTGTAATATTATGTGACTATTTTATTATTTTTATTTGACATAATTTACAGCAAGAAGAAGATACTCAACTATACCTGTATGCACACAGCTCAGGACAAATCATAGATAGAGCAGATTGCTATCATTAGTAATGTGTAGTTGGATTGCTATCATTAGTAATGTGTAGTTGGGAAGCACTGTGCACCTCAGTGACAGAACAAATTCTTTTCAAAATTACACTAAATCAGAGAAATTATTGCAACGTTGCATTTGATGTAAGTAACTAGCTCTTGCAAAATCTAGACTAAGAATAGCCATAGGAGACTCGCCTACATTTAAAAAATAGGTCTAAAATGTCATCTAACTTGATTTTTGACTCTTTGAAATTGAACTCTCTTGAAGGTTGTTTGGCAAACACTGTCCCTATTTTTTACTTACATAATTGATTTTAGAATGTGGACGGTTTTATTTTTATGAAAATTAAAGTATTGATTATCTAAATCAATTTCTGTTTATAAAAGAAAAAAAATCACCATGAATTCTAAAATGTTCACGTTTTGTTCCAGTTTGGAATGAGGACTAATTTTAGAGCAGAGAAATTCTTCCACTTGAAGCAGTTTCTGTCCCCTGCCTAATTTTTATTTCCAGTGCAATGAATAGGAAAGGTATGAGTAACTGTAAAAACAAAACCCAGCAACAACAAAAAACCCAACAAGGATCAAGGAGATTCAAAACACAAACGACATAAAATAAATTTTTGAATTTGAAGGAAAAGAAGAATGTGTTTCTGTCCTCATAGCTTTTCCTCTAGTTTTAAAGAGGAGAGTAACTCTTGTAGTGTCTCAGCTATAGCAGTAATTCATATTGTACTGAGTTTCTCCTGCTTGCTGGAAACATACTATTTTTTAAAGGAGAGTGAGGGAATCAGGAGGCAAAAAAACGGAAGTGAGGACATTAACTTTTTTAGCAGGTAGGACTAGTACTTTCTTAATAAACTACAGAAGTGATTGGCCTGAATGTCACTTTGAAAATAATGTGATCTTATTAATTGACTTGATGCTCAGAATACAAAGGGAGCAATTGTGAAGTAAATATTGCAAATAATTTAAAAATTTTAAAGATATTACATGTGCTGAATTGGTAAGCACAGCCTTAAAAGTATTAAACAAATATTAAAACAGCAAATATGGAAGTAAACAGTGCTGTCTTTGTAGACAACTGAGCCCGTATTACAAACAATATCATTTTTTCTAGTAACCTGCTTCCTTATCTAAGTCATTTGATGCTGTAACTTAAAGCACAGGGATGCAGAATCAGTCTGCTACATCTGCTAAATTGATCTTTTATTACTGAATTAGTGATTTATTGAGTCAAATAATCCAACTCTTGCTAACTAAAAATGGTTTTGCTTGCCTTTTTATTAAGTGTTTGTTCAATTCAGGGTTTATGTTCATCAGTTCTGTATAAAAGGTATTTAGACTTAAAAGTAGATCTAAATAATTTAAGATTCTATTGCTTTATGTAAAAGATCATTAGAGGAAAAATTAAACAAGTAATTCCTGATAAGTGACAATTAACTCCTTATTTTAAAAGATTTACTCTGTTTTGTACCAAGTAAACAAAGAGAAAGTCATATCAAGGAATGAAACTTATTTTGCAATGTTAGGCAGCAACCTTTGATTAAACATCCTTTTTCTATATACATTTCAGCACAGTTGTTTAACAAAAAAAACCCCCAAAAACATAAAACTTGAAAAGGATGGGAGTACTGTCTTTTTATGTTATCCCAGCATCACCCCTGAAGCAAAACCCGTTGATACAGCAACATATTTGTGACTCCGCAATTTAAAGATAAGATTCTTCAGGTGAAGTAAAAGAAGCAAAGAATAAACCTTGCAAGAAAACTCATTAATGGCTATGCAAACAGAAAATACTCGTCACCTCAGGCATTACTATGTTCTGTTGCAAAAGTCCAGGGAGGTCTGCCTACAGGTTAGGTCTCTGAAACAAGATAATCATCCAGAAGCTACTGTGAGCATCTGTCCTTTTCTAGATAGGTGTTGTGACTGGAGTTCATCAGAAGTTTGTCTGAGCTTCTTATAAAAAGAAAAAGTTTCCATCCCCTGATAGGCTACATTATTACATGCTGTGAGTATGAACTGAGCTACTGGTGAGACTGAAGGAGATTTTGAAAGTTATTTGGTAGAAACTGGAAAGATAAATTGCATTTAGGACAAAAATGGGGTTGAGAAATTCAGAGAGAAACTCTGAAGTATGAGTTCCTAAGAAAACTGGGGTAGGGACACTCAGTGAGTCATTGTCTCCATCTGTCAAGTTGCTCCTAACTTATATACCTAATTTAATGGCAACCTCTCTGTCGTGGGTTAAGTAGAAGAGAATTTTTTTTTTTCTTCCTTCTCTTCACAAATAGCTAGCAAGAAGATATGTTTTGGATTCCTGCTCAGTAGAAAGCTGATAAGAAGGAACGTTTATAGTTATTGCCAGGATACTTTCAAGGACAAATATGTTCAGCCTCTCTCCTCCCCCCAGACAGAGCGGGGGGGAAACAGTCCGGCTTCTAGCTTGGGATTTGCTTTTAGGTTAAGACTGAGAAGCAGACTGACCAATTATTCCATCCCATGCACGTCATATCCAGTATATAGGTGAGGACCCTTCCGGGAGATCGTTCTCTTTCACTTCCCTTGGGCTCCGGATTATCTCGCTTCGGGTTCCTGCATTCGCTCTCCCAAGGCCTTCCCCCCCCACAGACACCGTTAGCTCTTGGCCCGGGACGCACGTTATCTCTGTTCCATGAGTTTTGGGATCCTCCCTCTCCAGGGGGATCATTAGCTGGGGGATCATTAGCTGTTTTTCCCCTGTTTTGGTCAGCTCTCGGCCTGGGACGCTTGGGCTGTTATCTCCGTTCCGTGAGTGCCTCCGGGAGCGGTGCACCTCCCTCCCCCCCCCCTTTTTGGGGGGAATCGTGAGTGCGGTTTCTGGGGATCTTTAGCTGGCAACAGCCTGAGCCTTTTGGGGGGGCAGGTCATTGTGTATCACCTATCTCCTCCCTCCTCCGGGGTCGTTGGCTGGGAGTGGGCTCTGCTTTTGGTCATCAGGTGGGGAGGGGCAGTATCACTGTGTATCACATTGCATATTTGTATATAGTATTATTTCCAGTATTATTGTAGTTTAGTAATTAAATTGTCCTTATCTCAACCCACGAGTCCTCTTTGCCGTTTACCTCTTTAATTCTCTCCTCTATCACTGGGTGGGGGCAGGGACTGTGTGAGTGGGTATGTGTGGTTTGGCCCCCAGCCAAGGGCTAACCCGCCACACTCTCATATTTAATTATGTTGATTTTTTTCTGGAAACAGGAGAATCAGAAACTATTTAGCTAAGGAGTGCTTGGGGCAGATCTTTATGATGTCAACTGGGATAGGAAAATATTAATTAGAAAATACTAATCAAGACTAAATCCAGTAAGAACTGGACTACTGTTATCACAGCTTTGTTTATTAATCTTTACACCAGAAATACTGAAGGTTTAAATGTGAAGGGTGAAATATGGAACTGCAAGGAGACCCAGGAGAAACAGGAAGGCATTCACTTCATAATCTTTCAGATCAGCAGTTCCCTAAACCACATAACACAAAGAGGAACTGACTGAACGTCTGCAAAATATTCTCAAGTTATGGAGTGCTGGCATTAAAGCCGGTAAAGTAATTCCTTTTATTCATTGTGTGATTTCTTTTAAATGTATTTCTATTATTTTTATTTGCAGAGCTTAAAAACTAGTTAAATAGCCTGTTAAACTTTTTATCAAAATTATTCAATATGTTGCAAAATGCAAATACAATATTCAAATGTGCTTTTTTTGGTCTCTATTGTTAATTCAATTTTCAAAGATCCATTTTAACTGTATGATGAGGTATATGGTTTATCCGGTAGCCAGGAAAACACAAAGTACTTCTGTCCAGCTATTCTTACTATCACATTCAGGTATTGAAAGAGTGTAAAGGGGAACAGCAAATAATTTGGGACTACCTTGGGAGAAGAGCAGGTTGACAATTTATGTTCTGTATGCATTTTATCAGAGACCTTCTGGTGGTAGTAAGTCAAGATGCTGTTACTAGATTCTACCTTGAACGAACAGAGAGCAGTGGTTGAGTCTGGGGAAGCTGGTGATACTTTGGTTGCATTTTAGCTTGTGCTCTGAGCTTTTCTCTCTGGCATTGAATGCTTTGTCCTAGTGACTTGGAGAAAAGACCATTCCAGGACAGAGACTACAATGGACCAGAGATCCTTTGGGAAAGGTGAGGTGGAGTTCCTTCAGCTTTCAAGGGATTTAAACAGGACAGAATGGTATCTCTGCTCCAGGTCCTACTGCCAAATTAGAAAGGTGATTTTCATCTCTGAATTCATATCAGAATATGAATGCCTCCAAAATTTATGTGTGTCTGAATGGGGACTTGTAATCTTCTCAACTTCTACATTTGTCGTCTCAGAGTCACTGAAAGCACACAATGTCCTTCTTAACCAATGGAGTAAATAATAGGCAAATCTATCCTTTAAATTCTTCTTTTAGGGCTATAGAACTCTTTGGATTCCAATGCTTCAGACTCAGAGAGACTTCAGAGAGAATTTACAGGTCTATAAGAGGGACTCCACAACAATTAAGCAGTTAATACAAGCTTTATGCTCCAAATGGTCAAGTTTTCAAGTGCACATTTATAATTTGACATGAAAGTAGCTTACATTATTTGTCTGTGTACAAAATATACAGAAAATATGGTTTCTGAGGCAAGATATATAAACGTGACTTTCCTTGCCTTCTTTTGAAGCATCTTTGTCTTTTGGATATCCACATGCATTCAGTCACTTCAGTTTTCTCTGATAAAGCATTACTATCATTAGAGATTTTTTAAGATTCATAACAGAAAAGATGTCTGCAGGTGTAACTGCTTCACAGGAAGTATGTAGAAATGTATGAGCTCCTGTTGAGCCCAATGATTATCGTTGTGCTTACTGAATGAGATTCATTACTTTTATGATTTTAAAACTTACATCTAAGCCTATGCATAAACCATCAGGACTAGAAAATAATTTTGTTCTAAGATTCTTCCTGTTGTCTTGAAAATAGGTTCAAGGAAAAATAACTTTTCCAAAGTGCTGTGGAGTCTTGATTAAATTATCTTGGTGGGATAAGTGAGTGAGTCAAAGCAAAAATTGAGATCGATGATAAAATTCTCAACTGACAGCTAATGATCTTCGTCATCACTGAGGTGGGTTTTTTCCCCTTTCTGTTCTGTGAATTATCTATATTTCCACTGACTCATAGTCAAGAGTACATTTTAATGCAAAGGTGAAGCGTGCATATTTATGTGAAATGTGAGATCTGAAATATTTAATGTATTTTAATATCAAATGCATTTTCTGTTGTAAGCAGAGATGAATTGAAGCATTCACATTTGGATTTGGACAACATCTAGACTTCTGATTTTATCTCTGACCCATAAATGAAAGCACAAAAAGGATTTGTATTGAGAAATTTTAATTCAACCTCCACATAAAATTCTGAATATTTTAACTTAGTGTCCTGGATTTATTCTTTTTCTAGTTCTGGATGATATAATATTTTAATAACTATCATGTCAGTAAAGCTGATAAGCAGATGACATTCCATCTTAGTCACTCTGGAATGAAAATGTAAAAAAAAAAAAAAAAAGGAACATCTATAATTTGATTTTGCTTTGTGTAGTTTACATGATTTTAACTCTTGTCACAGCTCACTTTCTTACAGAAGTGGTTTTTATTACTGAAAAAACACATTACAGTAAACAGTCCCAGCTATGTTTTTATTTGAAACTGAGCTGTAGCTTGGCATGGATGACACTGGAGCCGGACTTGCTACTTGACAATTAAAATTTATTATAATAATAAGGCTAACCTTACAACCACATCTATTTCTATATGCAAACCTCAATGATATATCAGAATTTCTGCAAAACAGCAGTCTCTTTCTGACTAAGTGAAAGCACAAAGAACTGTAGGACTAGAAGCCATCAAAAGGATCTTCTTGTATGTGTTAGTGTTTTGAACTGGAGCTGGGATATCCTGCTTACTGTGTATATAAATAATAATGATAATGTTAATAATAATATATAAAAATATACACATATGCAAATAAGTGATACACAGTGCAACTGCTCACCACCCGATCACCAGAGCCCTGCCTGTTCTCAGCTAATGATCCTGGAGCAGAGAGAGTCCTGAAACTGAAATTTTGGAAAAGAGAGAAGAGCTCAGGCATCCAAGAGAGTAAGAGCTGAGTGAGAGAACCAACAGAGAGAGAGAGAGGGCATTTCTGGACAGATCCTCATCTATGTACTGGGCATGGCGTGCATGATATGTGATAGATCATCGGCCGATTTGAGTCTCAATCCTAAACCTAAAGTCAAGTCCTAATCCAGTAATTGGGGCTGTGCTCCCTCCCAGCTTCTCCTGCACCTGCAGACACTGGCACAGCAGAGATGCTGAAAGTCCTTGACTGTCCTGGCAGCAACTATAAACATCAGTATGTTATCAGCCTTCTTCTTAGCACAAACCCAAAACAGCCTCTCAGTAGCTACTATGAAGAGAGTTAACTCTGTCCCAGCCAAAACTATGACAATTTAATAAAGCGAGAGTCTTGTGTTATTTCATGTACGTCAATTGGATAACCTTTTCTTCTGCAGTTAAGAATTCTCAGTGTTCACCAGTGTGTTGAAGCAAATCTTCTAAGTGGGGATTGCCAAGGCCTTTTGCAAGAAAGTGAACCAAGCTGGAAGGCATAGATAGATGTGATGTCAACATTTTCAAGGTAGTCGATCTGATGATTGCTCCTGTGGCTGCTCTTGATTCATCCAGTCCTGAAATAAGGGTAAACATTTCCAATGTACTCGACTTTGCCGTGTGGCTCTCCAGTAAGTATTATTTCAGGCTTATCTGCAGTACCTGATATAAGGTTTTGTCTGTAGAATAATATTGTCAGAGTTTGTCTCCGTGACTTAGCTCTTATCCTAGCAGCTATGATTTTTCACTTTCTGTTTCTGGTTTAGAAACTAGTGTTTAACTCCATAGGTATGAGAGTACATTGAACTTGACAACTAGCAGAAGAATAAGAACCTTCACAATTTGGACACCATTGATTAACTGATCCATCTCCAGTGGTTGTGAAGCAGAAGCTGTGATAAGTCTGTCAATGCTGAAAAATTTTACAAGGAAGAAACAAATTATTCCCCATTGCAAGGCTATTCAAATGCTAATTTTTCCAGTAATAAGTCTGACAGTGAAACTGATACCCATGAAGATTCGCAATTCTTTATTTTCTCAAGGCTAGCATAGCACTTCAGATTTTTCACTTAGAA
This sequence comes from Pterocles orientalis, assembly GCA_011057875.1. Lineage (NCBI taxonomy): Eukaryota > Metazoa > Chordata > Aves > Pterocliformes > Pteroclidae > Pterocles > Pterocles orientalis. Next base: position 113,012 of record WKFP01014995.1, on the reverse strand, counting down.
TATTTCTTTTGAAAAAAATCCTCTACAAAGGTTTTTATATCATAGCTGTCATAAACTACTCTAAAAGCAAAAAAACTTCGAAGTTTTCTGCAATTCAAAACTATTTCACTTGCTTATATGTTTTTTTATGTACTTGTCCAAGGAAAACAACAGACTAGTCCAATGTCTTGTCCATTCAGTTACGAAATAAATAATCAGTTCAATATACTCTAATGTATATGTGGAAGTAGGCAGATGGGGAGAGGTAGTCTTTTAATGAAGATCAGAAATTATAAAGTTTTGATATTAAAAGTATTGTCAGTGGAAACAAACGATCTAGAAAAAAATAGAAATTTCTACTTAGTATTTTCACAGTATAGATGTCAAGATAAACTATAGTTTAAGCAATTCAATCTTTATATGAGTGATAATTACTTGTCATTTTTATGTGAAGAAAAGGATATGGTTAAGGTAGTGCCACTGCGTTTTCTGCAAGTCAGTTCAGCTCTGCTTTTGCCATAGACTTTCTGTATTATATGATATTCATAGCTATTTGAGGTATGGCTTCCAAAGCATTGTCTACCTGTCTCTAGAGTTTTGTAAGGATAAATGTCTTAATGTCTGAGTCATGAAGATGCTGTAACCTTAACCATTCTATGATTCTACAGTAAGACACAAAGTAACTATGAAGATAAAAGGAACATGCTTTTGCTTCTTTCTTGTACACAGAGCTTGCCTTTGTTTCCTACTGATTAATCTAGTACTAAATCTATCTTTACTTCTGTACATTGATCTACGGCTTTCCTCTTCCTTCGCACAATCTCTTTATAGGACTCCACAACACAAGCAAGTGAGGTAAAGTATTTCTGCCCTTATTGAATAATTTATAGAATGCTGGCAAATCCAATGCTACGTCAGGCTCTCCATCTTATAAAATGATTATACATGCACAGCGTGCATGTAACCAGTCAAGAGAAGCACAAACTCTTTTAGTGAGACATAGGTGCATTTTGAGGGAAGTTCAATATGAAAGTTGGTGCTTACATATTTCCACCTTTCTTTTTTGATTATATTTTGCATAATTTTGTCTGAGAAAACAATAGTGCCAGCAATACTGTCTTCTTTATTATGGGTGTTTGTTCCTAGTGGCATGTGAAAGTGTTCTTGAGTTAAGGGGACTACTTATGGATTGAGTGGGATTACTGTTCTGCATTTATGAGAGCTGTGAGAAACAAATAGAGCTTGATGACCCTGTTCCAAGAGAAGTGCAGGTGATCATCTAACACTGAATCTAAAGGAAAAAACAAACAAACAAACAAAAAACCAAAACTTGGCAAGTGTTTATGTAACTATTGCATGAAATTGAATGACAAAGCATTTTGGAAAATATCAGGGACATATCTGAATTGCCAGCAGCACAACTGAGAAAGGAAAAAAGATAGATATTAAAAACTCACTAAGTGTAAGTTGAAAGGAGCTTGGACTTGTTAGCAATGATATAGTGACCTCTTACTAGGGGATTATATCAGAGATTCCAGATTATTTCATTTTCTCTGAAGAAAAGCAACCCACAGGGCCCTGAATTTTGAGTGACTACTTGTTTTAGAAGACAGTCATAAATATCTCTGAAGCATGCTAATTTACTTCAGCAGCACTAACTTAAAATATTTGTTCTCAATTTTATCAAGCTGACCTTGCATGTGTCTTTTAGATGATTAATATGGTGTTAATGGCTTCCAAAAAAAGTTTTAAATAATTAAATTTCTGGTGATAGAACAGAATAATGCCCACTTCCGTGGTTTCCTCTGGCAACTACACTCACTAACACAGTCAGTTCTGCAGGTTAGACACATTCTTCTAAACCTGGATAGCGTGATACCCGAGGTTCAGAAAGGGTCACATGTTTTAGACAAAGCAGAATTAATTATCGACAATTTAGTTCCTATATAGCAAGAAGTGAGAGGAACAATTGCTGCTCTAATAATTTTTCTTAGCCAGGAAAATACTACCTGCCTTGTCGGTAGTGGTTCAGTTTCTTCAGACTGCAGATACACTTCTGTGGACTGAGCTGATGCTGACTTTGGGTTTTGAAAAACAGATGAGAAAAGTGAGGTAATATTCTCAGAAATTTGAAGATCCTCTCCTTAATGAAAATACAGCAGATTAATCTGTGTCAATCCTGATACACCTTCTGCCAGTTCTGTTGTAAATTTACAAAACATCCTGTTTCCAAGCATGCATGCTACATACCCAGTTATGGCTGATGAAATGGGTCGAGTATATCCTTCTGACATAAATTTTATGTGGGCATTTACCCTAGGAGCTCTTAGCATAAAACATAACCTAAATATTAATAAGGACAAATGTTCAGAACCCAGACCAGGTGTTAAGGCATGCAACTTGCAGATAAAGCCAGTAACAGGTGCTAAGCTAAATCCTCTTAAACGTCTCTGAAATGTTACCTCTTAGCTGTTATGTTTGACTGCTCAAAAAGATGCCAGGATTTTAGTGCCAAGTTTCTGTGATCACTGCCAAGTTTCCTTGAAAAGAGCAAGCAAATGATGTTGAACTACTGCTAGGTTGTACTGGAAAATAATGTTAAATTTTTACAGTGTTAATAGTGAAAAAAATACTGGAAATTAATAGTAACAGCAGTTCTTTGATTCAGTGGCAGGGTGCTGCAAGGGCTGGCTGAACCCTGCAGGCTGGGAGTCAGGAGGCTCACCTAGGCTGGCAGATCAGAGGCCCTGTCGGACAGGGCAAGGTCATTTATTCAGCTTGTATTGAATCTGGCAGAGACAGAATTAATTTTCCCTGTAGCAGCCCTCACAGTGCTGTGATTTGTACTGGTAGCTAGAAGGGTGTTGGTAACACACCAGTGTTCTGGCTACTGCCGAGCAGTGCTCTTACAGCATCAAGGCTGTCTCCCCAACGTTTCCCCCCACACACCAGCAGGCTGGGGGTGGGCAAGATCTTGGGAGGGGACAGAGACAGGACAGCTCACCCAAACTGAGCAAGGGGATATCCCATACCATATGATGTCAGCTCAGCAAAAAAATCCAAGAGAAAGGAGGAGGGGTGAGGAGCATTCATTATTATGATTTTTGTCTTTCGGAATAACCGCTATGTGTAACTGAAGCCCTGCTTCCTGGGAAGTGTCTATGGCCCTGCCCTGTCCTGCTGAGTAAGGGAGTGACAGAGAGACTTGGTGGGCACCTGGCATCCAGACAAGGTTAACCCCCCACAAGTTATAGAACTGATAGCTTGAAACTATAGTTTTGAAATACTTCTGTGCCAGACTTTGAACTAACAATCAGCCTCTTTGAAGAAGACCTTTATTATACTTAAAATCTGGACCTGCATACTCTGAGGAGTATTTTCTAGTCACAGAAACAAGGATCTTCTTTGGGATTGAAATAAAAGGGCTGAGATTGTCAAGTCAATTTATGTTAATCACTAGTTAAAAAAAAAGAAAAAGCTATTTATTTTATTCCTTTGCATACTTCCAAGAAAATAACAAAAATCTTTCCATACTGACAGATGTAGTTTCTCGTAAGCACTGATTTATTTGTGAGATGATTACAGCTGGGAGCAGCAGCAATCAATCCTGGATGTTCTCTTGTTTGCTCCAGTGAAACATTCCTGGAGTTCCAGTTAAACTGTGTTAGTGACTTTTTTGGTGGAATTTATATATAGGAGGGGTTGACAATATTATACCGTAACTTAATATCAATTAACTCCTAATTTTTATAGACTTAGTAGTGACATAAAACAAATAGAATGCTGACAAGGCAATACAACGCTAAACTTACAAGCACTTGACAAATAAAATTCAACAATATGAAATATTAATCTTGCATTTTCCTGAGGCTGGTAGCAAGACAAACACTTTTAAACCTGACTTTCCCATGTATTAAAGGCAGACAGTAAAATCTTGTCCTGATGTCCCTGATTCAGCCCTAGGTCTATACACAGAACACGTACAATTTTTCAGTTTTATTTCCTCTGTTCCACTTGAAGCCATGCACAAAAACACAGTAGTATTGCACACTGAAGGAAAAAGACATTTTAACATTCATAACAAGCCCAGAAATACTCACAGAGTACAACAACATTGATTTCTGAAAACACACTAAGTGATTGCAGTCAGTAAATAATCTTAAAGCCATAAGCAAAATTGTCAGCCAGTTGACAGGTGGATAAGCAGGCTGACATAACAGCAAGGTACACGACCTTGTGCCTTACTGGACTCTGAAGTCACTGAGAATACTCATTTAATTAGCTGTTTGAACAGTCTGGTACAGACGCAGTGAGGAATAAATATCAGTCTGTTTAAATAGTTACCACTCATACATGGTCTCTCCTCTGCTTTGTGGCATTGACCAGGGAAAACCTTGTAATAGTTCCTGAATGAATGCAGTTCCTAGCTTGGTGCACTATCACTAACAGATTTTTATTTAACTTTCAGAAACTACAACTGTGATGATTCAGGAGCTGCTTCCTAAGCCCTTCTGCCTTCCTTTTATGGACTGTCATGAGAGATGGGAGGCAGCTGGCCTGGGTGAGTAATCCCCTCAGTCAATACAATTTTAAGATGGCTCTGGAGGTAAGGCAGAACCTGTTGTTACAGCTTTAGTACTCAGACTAGTGTTCAGTCATTCATTCACACACAGGTGAACTTAGCAGTTCAGGGAGTTAGACTTTCAGGCCGTAGTTGTGAAGGTGAGTGGAAGAAGGAGATGGAGGTCCTTTGTAAACAATAATCATCCCCACATTACAATGAGAGTGGCAATTAATGCATTGTCTTCTCAGCATCATTGTGTGAACTGCCTCTTTACAGTCAGAATGCTCAGAACCTGTATCTAGCTAACATTCTCTTTTCACAAGATATTTCTGAGAAGTATTTTTATTTTATGAAATAATTTTTAGAGTTTAACATAAAATTCAAGTTATAACTTCTAGTATGTTTCTACCAGTATTTTAAGAAATGCTTGTTTTGCTTTTAATCTCTTAGTTTGCCAGCGTATCTAGATGCTTCTTACTGCCAAGTGTTTCAGTTGCTATAACAATGCTATCCAGATTATATAAATCTTTCAACAAAAATATAAGAAGTCCCTGATGATGTGTCATTCTGGAAAGTCCTGAAATTTCTTTCTTTGAAATAATTCCAGTGTTCTCCTGGTGCAAAAGAATATGTCTTTATCTTGAAAATTCTTCCAGGTTTTCTCTTTCAAAGTCTGTTCTCATTTTCCTTCTCTGCTTCCTTTCTTTCACAGAAGCTTCTTCCTTTCTCTGGCAAAGTTCCATAATGCAATCATCCAGAAAGGTTGCAACATGCTACCTTTAGTACAATTTCCTTTTCGTTGTGACAGTAACTTACTGTAGCAAATTATATAAATAATAATAACAATAAAGTATTAACAAGAAGTTAAAAGATAGAAGGACTGCAGGTTTATCTATAGTGTTTCCTACTTTGAGAGTCCTTTTTTGATAATCTCATACTTAAAACAAGTATTTTTTTCTGCAGAAATTTTATTTTATCAAAGCTAAGATCTTTTCTCTAAAACTTCAACAGAAATGTTGAGTGTTATGATTTGGAAGTGCTGCTTTGATGTCTCAAAGGAATTTTCAAGCAGATATGCTCCCATTTTTCTTCTTTGGGCTGAGGTCTTTGTTGAAGTCACACTGAAGCAGCATCTCTTCTTCCTTTGACAGGAGAAAGAGTTTGCTATGGCAGTCACCACACGCAGTGTTTCATGGACTCTGAGAAAATAAATTACAACCATAGGATACGCTGGGAACAGTGTTAATTGAAAGAAGTTGATTTAGCATTGGGAAAGCTAAACTTTCATCAGAACGAGGATTTTTTCCTGAAAATCTTGTTTAGCTGCGAACTCAGGTTTCCATTAAAAACAGGCTTGGTACATCTTTTCCATCTGTTTTATTCTCCGTTAATTACCTTTTAGCTTATCGCTCTTCTTCTAAAACATGCTCCTCCTTATAAAGTTCCAGTATTGTATGTCTGTCTGATAGTATCCTGTCTTCATCTTCCTTTCCTTTTTTTGTGTCTTTGATGGCTTATTTCACTCTTCACAAGTACTGTATTTAAAAGGAAGGATATGGGAGAAAGGTGGATGTAGGGGAAGAAGTAATATGAAATCTTACACCTTTTTCCTTTAAAATGGTCTTGAAATTGCCATGTAATTGAGTGAATATCCAGCAAGGTTATCTGATGATATAATACTGTTGCAAATGCTGTCAGTTCAGTCTGTTGAACTTTCACAATGGTTCTTCAAGGCTTCCACTGAATTGCTTTCATTAACCACTGATAAAATATGTGTAAAGCTTCTTTCTTCCCATGCTCTTTCATTTAACAAGTAGCAATTAAGTACTTTCTTCTTGGTTTCCCTAAGGATATGACCAGCCTGTGGGAGGTCCGTTCCAGTCTCTGCCTTTAACATCAGGAAAATGTTCATAAATAACATCTCTATTTCAAAACATTTCTGTTTCTTATAATGAGTTTCTTTCTTCATTTGGATCCCTGCAATGAGACAGTTTTAGAGATGTCTGAAGTTTATTGCTCCTTTCTGACTTGACAAAGTCAGTTCTACAGCTACTTTGTATCACGAATATGAACTGTAATAGTCTCTTTGTAAACCTGGCCATCATTTGGGTATGTGTGCATTATTAAGCATGCAGAGCACATAAAGGACCTGTAGTTTGAACTTTTAGTATTTTAATATGCTGCCATTAATGTTTTGAAATGTGGAGATAATTTATTACAGGTGATGTAAACACCAAAGCAACTTTGATGACTTTCTTCATGTATGCCTGTCTTTAAAGTCAAGAAGCAAAGGTGTAGTTTCAAAAGAAAGATTACCATGGCAACAAAAAGAAGTCAAGGAAAGAAGACATTCTTAATTCACATGCGTTTTTCTAGCCAAGAGTATTCCTGAGATGCTTTTGTTTGATTCATTTACATGATAAACAAACAAACAAACAAAAATCAAAGATGTTTCTGGACCAAATTTTCTAGATTTATTAATATGAATAAATGTGTCTTACTCTGTCAATAGACTTCACCAAAATCAACAAGTTTACATGAATAAATGAGGAAAAATAAGGTTTCCCAAGACCACTCTAGCAAATTTTTTTCTTGATGAAGGCTGCTTATCCTTACTAATAATCCCTTGGTGTAATTGAGTGAGGGGTGTAGAGAATTGAGTCAGAAGAATTCCAATTTATTCCTAATTTACTTCTAAAATACATTTGTAGCAGAGTTCAATTTCAGCACATGTTTTGACCTCCGGTGGTTGTTGGGTTTTTTTTTTATTTAAATAGAAGGCTTTTACAGGTATGCATGGCAATTAGCACAGGGACTGCTATCCTTGATGATGATCTGTCAATCAACATGACTATCAAAATTCTAAGACCTTGTGGGATACAGGGTCAAAAGTCTGAATTTTTAGACTGCAATTGCCTAGTGAAGTAGTGTCCCGGTTTCAGCTGACTACTATGAGTAGGCAGAACCCTTAATGCCAAAAGCCAGAGCTGTATTGTGCCAGCATGTCATCAATCATCATAGCAGAAAAATGACAAATACAAAATATTAAAAATGCTTTCCTAAAATGTTTTGTTTGGAAGTGTTTTTTACAGAAAATCATGTTTTTAATTTATGTTGGGTAGAATTGTTAGCATACTTACAATATCACTGCAGCTTAAGTTTTTCTGATGTTTTTCTCTAAATTGTATCTCAGATGGGAAATAACTAGCATGAGAAATTCACAAAACCAGTATGTTTCAAAATACTTCAAAGAGAACTTTCAGTTCTTTCAGGGGTCTAAATTCTACAGGTAGAAAACTCTCTCCACCTACCATGCATGTACACATCCCTTCTTAGGATGTAATTTAAATTCTTTTGGATTAGCAAGGATAAATGCATTCCATTAATGACATTTTAGAACTTATGTTTTTGTAAATTAGTGTTTAAACATATATGCATATTTCATGTATGTTTCACATAATTAATTGTACTTCCTTTGTCAATTAGTTTCATTTGCTAACATAAACTACTGTTAAAAATTGTACTGTGCCCCTTGGTCACAACTTTGCACCACATCTTTAAGCCTAGTTACTTAAAATCATTCAGAAAATGTGCACCATACAGTGCTGGAAAAGTTGTTTGATGAATTAAGGCATGACACCTTCCTTATATGTATCAAAAGATGTATATGTCTTTGACTTCCTTCTCAGCATATTTTGCAGAACTCGTGAATCTTTTTCTCCATTAGAGCAGCTCTAACTATGTAAGCAATAGACCCACCTACCCATAGATATGTCTTTAAAGAATTGTATTTCAAAATATGGTACTGTTATCCAAATCACACTCACTCCAAGTGCTGAATGTCCTCTGTTGCAATTAGAAGCTCTGACATTAGGAGTTGTCCAAGAGTCAGAAAAAGAAAAAGGAAAATAAATTATCTCCTTGAAGTCCTGTTTGCTGATCTTGCCAGTTCTTAATCATGAGAGTGCTCAAGATGACTACTTGTCTATTTAGTAAAAAATGTAGTGAAATAAGCCAAGACCTTCTTCTCAAGACCTTTTGTTGCACCTTAAGGTGCCCACAAATTCAGTGTGGTTCTTCTTGCATTTGCCATGTCCTTGTTTGCACAGGAAGCCTTTGTCCACCTTTACTCTTTGACCCAAACCCAACTTCTATTGCTCACATCAGAAGGGAGCTCCTCTTTAAAACTAAAGGCAGAACTGGATCCTGTAATTTGATAGTGGTGATTAGAATAAATGAACACAATAAAATCTTTTTCACTTACTGAAGCAATCATGGTTATCTCTTCTATGTAGCAAAATCTCTTGGAAATACACTTATGAATCATACAAACTTCAGTTCTCATAAAAACTTAAATAACCTTTCCAGTGTAAAGAGATTTTTAAACTTTTGCAGAAGTAGACTTCTGAAGAGAGTTCAAAATTCACCACAAAGGAGTCACATAAATAGAAAACATGCTTTTTTTCCCCACTTTATTTGTTAACAGTATTGACAAGATTGTAGGATTCACCTATTGTTTTTTTCATTTTCTCTGGAGAAAAAAGTCATTATTCAACTATTTCACACCCCCATGATATCTGGACCTGGAAGAAAGAGAGGCTTAAAAATTGAGGTTTACTTATAGAAAATGGATGTGTAGTCCAAACTATTTTTTAATTAAAAAAAGGAATTTAGACAAATCTAATTGCTTAGCAACTTCACCGTCAACAAGATATTGTATTTTTTAAATCTTGTATGTACCAGGTAGTCCTATGTCTAATTTCTTAACAGAAATTCCAGCAAATAAAATTAGCAAGTAAATAAATATGCGTCTGTCACTAAAGAGAAATGTTTATACTAATATTAGAGTTATGTTCTTATGGTGATATTGTCTGTATTTCTTTAAGCATGACAAGTATTTTCTGTTTACATATCCAATATGATACACTATGTATAAGCAAGAAATGAATCTCTCTTGGGTTTTTGGAATTAAACTTATTGGAGAATTATTTTTCTATTTATGTCAACATAAGTGATTGCTCTAAGCATGAGGAAAAGAGGAACACAATTACATGGCTTTATTAACATGACTGAAAACTGGATTATCAAAATGAAAGGTAGCATTTCTAACACAAGAATCTTAAAATAATGATTTTAAAATAGAGGTATGAAATAATGCTTGAATGGTAAATTGATTTCCTACATTTCTCTTCTTGCAGATTTCCTGTTAATAAGTTGTTCTTCTTGCTGGTGTCAAAAAAATGTGACTTGACTAAGTATGATTATTTAAATAACATTATATCACTGCTGTCTTTTTCCTAGGCATCTTCTTTTCTGATAGCTTTCTATGTGTCAAGCATGCACAGACAGGTGAAGTCTTCACGTGTACCATCTGTAAATGTGACCAACCAGCCATTTGAATGATAATCTTTATTTGAGATTATGTGGCTGAGGGAAGGGAACAAGTTTTAGAATTTTCAAAGCATGTTTAATGTCAGTCCATCCACTAAAATAGATCACAGTTTTTCCACTGCCTGAAGTGAGAACACAGACAAAACAATAGGTGTGACTAGAAACTGGATTGCTTCATTGTATAAGCATCTTTTATACACTCAGGCAAAATATACAGTGACTTTTTGTTCTGCTGGAGGTAATATATCTCTCATTAAAATATCTGTGGATTTGTATGGCTCATCCCAGTTCCTTTTTTTTCTCTGTAAAGACACAAGGGTATCATGACTCTTTTGGTTAGGAGTTTGGCACAGAGACTGTCAGAGGCACTGGAAATGCTGCAGGGGAGTACCAGAGTGGAACTGCCCCAGCCTTTCCCCTCTCCTGTTCCCATCTTGGGTCTGTGCAAAGTACAGATATGTCCCTACTAGATTGCTGGTGTAGCTCTCCTGAGCATGAACACACTGAAGAGAGGGTTGTGTAACATCTTGGTATCCACTGCCACTATTTGTCACCCACCTCCTTAGAGTGATATTTTTCTGAACATTCCTTTACATAATGAACAAGCAATAATGAAAGATAATAACATTCAAGAAGATATTTCTCTTGAGCATATACCATACTAGCAACAGGAGGCTCTTTTCAGTACACTAGTACTGGAGATCAGTGGAGCTTTTTTACCCTGTAAATGCAACCCATCCTTCTCCCATCATTCTAGTTAAAAACTACAAAAATAAGGAAACCAACAGTCAGCTAAAGCAATTTTGGGGGAGGTGGGAGGGAGGGAAGAAGAAGAAAACATCTGTCTTCACCCTGAAGAAATCCTGTTCAGTAGGACAACTACAGTGCAGCTCCCTTAGCTTCTACTGTGAGTGTCATATTTTACCAAGAAACCCTCAGCAAATAAGTCTTAATTATGGTGTAAGGTACGTAAAACTGTATGTATAGATGTAACTCTATAAAAGTAAGTTCAACTGATGTTTAAATGGATCCAAATAGTTCTACAATGATTGAAGTAAGTCACAAAAATATTGGTAAAACATCATTCAGCAAAAAAGTGTGTGCTTACTGCAGAGAGAGAGAGAGGAATGTAAGTGTCCGTTTTCTTAACTGGGACACAGTACATTTTTGTTTTCCATCAAATTTCTTGATCCTTGAATTCCTGTGGAGATATATATATAGATACACATAAATATTCAAAGCCCACCTGTGCGATCTTATCTAGGTGTTCCTGCTCCGGCAGGGCGATTGGACTTGATGATCTTTCGAGGTCCCTTCCAGTCTCTAACATTCTGTGATTCTGTGATTCTGTGATATGCACATTACATGCAGAATAAACACCTTCTATTTAATTCTGTGATCTATCTAGGAAAATAGTTAAAGGCTTGATTCTGCTGTCTATATTCACAGTAAGTAGTGCATGAGACCACAAAGTTTCTTACTTCAACTAACAGGACTGTTTCAAGTAGAAACATGTAGAAATCTGGAGGTATCTAGTGATGGATATTAATGTCAGATTCATAAAGATTTGACCTATTTAGACATCCAGCCCATGGACACTGGTCTAAATATATTACATACTGTCCCCAAACTAAATATTCTGTACATCGGTGTTGCTCTGTACCTTGGTTCCACTGACCCAAAATCCAGATCATCATTTCCATATTAACTTATTTTAATGCAACACCCTGCTTCTGACAGAGGGATAGGCTAAAGGAGGGAAATCCACCAAATATATTTCTGTTTTCCACCCTCTCTCTCTAACATACTGCTATGCATATGCTGAGTCAAGCACACACTTTTTTAATCTCTTAACTCAGTGAAGATAAACTGTACATAAGGACAAAAAAAAACCCCTGCTGAAATGCTGAACTTGCTTTTACTTTAAGTAGAACAAACTGCTTCCCCGGTTGCCACAAACATAGAAAAGTTGTTTGGGTTTTTTTTTTTTGTTGTTTGTTTGTTGGTTTTTTTTTTTTTGATACAGCAAGTTTTGTAGTACAAGCACTAGCTGTTTCTTCTTTCAAATTTTCATTATCTGTGGCAATGTAATTTCTGGGTCATAAATGTGTGTTGCTAACCAAGATGCTGCAGGAAATTGAAATCCCTGTGAAAGAGACAGGAGATAGTAAATTGCAACATGTAAATGTATGGGCTGAGTACTAATTCATTTTAGAAAAATGATGTTAGAAATAGAAAAAAACCCAAACCTCTTACTAGTTGGGTTTTTTTCTTCTTAATGGAAAATTATGCAAGCCAAAACCAAACAAGCTCTATGCTCTCTAACAAGAGTTGGGTGATGGAAAAATAATTTCCCTATGAAATTATAATAAATAATCACATAAAATATATCTGCTACAAACTTTTGAAAGACTCCTTTAAGTTTGTACGTCTGGTACTAAATCTAACAGTGGCCAAGTACACGAGTAGAACCAAGAAGTTTCTGATAGGAAGGCATTGAAAGAAGGACTCAGGTACGAGCACCGAATGAAAATTTATGATAATCAGAACAGCCAGAATAGATAGTTATGTTTATCATGGTTTTTTTTAACAAAACAATTTAAAAATGTTAAGTAAGCATCAGCAAATGGATTAATAAATGCCAGTTGGTATTGCTTTTTTTTGATGTGACTTACCAAACTGTAGTCTATCTGTTAAGTATTAATTAAATGAACTAAAAACTCATCATAAGTCCAAGTATTGTATTAGTTTATTTGTTGCATTGATTGCCTAAAGGTATGCAAACTAACTGCATGTCATCAAAGTTTATTTCATGCTTTTATTTTGTGCTTTAACAAGCACCCTGCTGAATGTTAAATATATAATGATATTCCCATCTACCTCACTTAGCAAATTGTTTCTCTCATCTCCATTGTTGTCAAGTACATACCAACATATCTGAGCAACAGTTCAAATCCATATCTGTTTATTTTGCCATATTAAATGCAGTATGTGATTCATACTGGAAAACAGAGCATTAAGAAAGGAAAAGGTCTATCAGTATGGAGTTACAGCTGGGACACTGCAGCCCCCTTTCCACATTCCTGTAGGAGCAGTGCCAGTATGTGTGTCTCTGACTCACCGCTTCCACTTCTCTTCAGACCTACAAGGCAAGTGACACAAAGGAGCAGAGGATCTGAAATGCTGCTTTAAGAGTGCAAGGAGATTTCAGTGAAAAAGGAGGTTACACAAAACCCCCTCAGTCAAATTTTTCTTCACATGAAAGAAGAAGCAGAAATGCACATGCAGACATTTATTTGCAGCACAGTCTATCAGTGGGGAGACAGGATAAGAACACGCTAATGGTTGCAATAGGTGCTTTCAAGACCCAGCTGCCAACAACGATGGCATAGTTTCCAACAAAGAAGAGTCAGAATTAAAGATGTAGCTGCTACCTTCCCCCTGTTTTCCATTTCTTAAAGGAAATTTAACTCAAATTTACTTCAGGTAGGTGCAAGTCCCACTTACTGAATATTTACAACTTGTCTTAGGTCTGTGATGCTTCATGTTTCAGAAGTGAGTGTTCATGGCGGTGCTGTGGAAATGCTGGTGCCAAGACAGTGCAGAGGGAACAGCTGAAACACTAGATCACTTGGCAGATATTAGTAAGTAGTAGGTGCACCTACAGTAACATTAGTTAGGCATTACAGGCAGAAGTAAATATCCCAGTTACCCCTGCAAACCATACTTTGGGTAAAATCGTGAAACAGGCTTCAAGAGCATGGCCTTGATTCCCTTCGAGTGAAACTAAACTGGCAGACGAGTCCCAGATATGCACCTAGTGCATTCCCACTTCTATGGGGCATTTTGTTCACAGGTCTAGGCTGGTCTGAAGTAGGTTTTTGTCATTTGAAGCATGCTCATTGTCAATGTCAAGTCCTCAGTGCTAGCTGTTCAGGTCACAGATGCACATTATTGCTCCATATTGCTTCATAATGTAGACACATCAAGAGTCTGCTTGTGGACATGTCCTCCATGGGGTGGGGTGGGGGCAGGAGGAGGGTGCGTAAAGCATCAGGTTTCCATATAGTTGTTATGATTTACTAGCAATGATGAATTTTTTTTAATTCATGTCTTAGATTAAAAATACCTCAAAAATAATATGTCACAATCAGCTGTTTTTTAAGAAAAGTCTTTTTCAAACTGTTTTTCAATTCAAATTTGAAATATGCCTCATGCAACTTAGTCAGCCAACGCAATAAAGCGATTGCCTCTAGTCAAGATAAGTTATTCTTATCTTCAGACAATGGGTCTTTCTTGTAGAAGGTGCTGCATGATTTAGGTTCAAAATAATGTTTTATGTTCAGCTACTAATCTAGGAAGAAAAGTTTAAAATGTGCTTCTGTTTGAGTTCCAGCTGACTTCCTGACTCAGTGTAGAGGCTCTCCTGTCAAAAGCCCCAAAATGAGGAAAGCAGAGGAGTGTCTTTGGCCTATGTAAGGAGACAATGCACACCACAGAAACATAACAAAACAAAAATCCCTCAAATTACCCTGCGAATTAGTTTCAAATTCAAGGGTTCCTCCTTCAAGCAGGCTGTGGTTTCTGCAGGTTTAATGATTCAGCCTGTCACTTCTAAAGAGCTGCTGCAGCAGTTGAGGAAGCCTGTTTTCCTCACATAATCCTGATGAGTCACACTGTGACACCCTGTGAATCTGATACGCAAAATTCTGCAGTCCTGAATCCCAAGAGTCCATGCAAATCCTTTGTCAAAACAAACCTCTAAACAGCAGTGTTCTTTTTCTTTCATGCATAAGCCACGCAAAGTTGCGACTTGTGGAGCTTTTTGATGTTAATGTGTAAAGAGGATCACATTTGATTCTGGTTCTTTTGAGAGGTCAGTGAGTCATGAAAAATTCCTCATTGAGCAGGAGTAATTACTGAGATTTTCTACAATACATCTGAGCCCTAGAGGATGGGGCTGAGGTTTGGTACTGAAATTTTGTTAGAATTGGTTTGAAGCTAAGGGAAATAATTACTCGATCTTTACTGCTTTTAACAAAAATGTTGAAAGCAGTGTAGCTTTAGTCTGAGAAAGAATTGTGAGTGAAGTCAAGGCGTTTTATGTGTGTCTTGTTTTGAAACCAGAGCCTGAAGCCTGGTTAGCCTGAATTAGCACTTCTAATTCCAATAGTGACAACAGGTAAGAAACAGTGAGAATATGTTTAATATTTCACTGTAAAGGAAGGAAAAAAAAACTGAAAAAGAAGTCTATTATGGCTGGGTGAGCTGCTACCCCAGTCCCTAGGAAAAAAAGGTTTGTATGTTTGTGTATAAAAGCAGTGCTATGAAACAGGAGTCACTTAAACTTATTGGCTGTGTTTTACCTATTCTGCAATACAGAAGTCTCAGTATTTGAGTTCTAGTGTAAATCAGCATTGAAATATCTGACATGAAACTATTACATCTATTAAACAATGTTTGTGGTGTCTGTGTTGCTAGACAGGCTCATGCATGAGCTGGAACTGGAGACAAGGTTTGTCATGCATACAGAAATTAAACTCTGATTTCTGCTCTAGTGCTCCTGAGAGCACCTCAGCCTAACCCTCCTGCAGGATAAGGTGCAAGATGAGAGTCAGGTTTGAAAGCTGAGGAAGAGTTTGGGTAGTTATAGCTTCTGAGGAAGCTAGTATTGACTGTATGGATACTTGTGTTTCAAAGTCTAGTCAAACAGATTAACAATTTGAGGGCTCTGTATTGGGGCAATCTGGTGGATAAGAATTTGTGCTATTTTCATTTGGAAGGTGACAACAAGGATCCCGGTTTTACAGCTAATTCTAGTGTGTACTGTCCTCAGGGGAGGAAGGTGTCTGCCTGACTTGAACTTAGTTTTGCAGATCAACAGTAGCCCACAAGCTTATTAAGCCAAGGTAAAGGCTCAGGCTAAGAACAGGTAAGTGGTGAAATGGGACATACTTGGAACCAGACAGATGAAATGTCATTTAAGAAATATTAGAAATATCTGAAATAATTAGACTTTAGATAAGAATAAAATGAAATTTAAAGGTATAAATGATGCTCATATACATATGTCTGATGTAATGTTAAGCTAATTACATCAAGGAATTTTAACAGTAATTTACAGTAGTGAGGGATTCCAAGTAAAATGTAAAATCTGTTCAATGTCCTGGATAAATGCTCAGGAAGCTATGTTATACTCTAATACTCCCTTGGCTGACTTCTTAGCAGAACCAAAGACAGCTATATTAAATTTAACTGAGGAAAAACACTTTTTTCTTTTTTTTTAATACTGACATGGCCAAAGTAGTGGGGTCTTTTTCTGTTGTTTTATTCAACTTGTAATTTACAAGCTATAAGTGATGGTAAATGATTCTGGATTGAATCTGAATACATGAAAAAGGAAAAAAAAAGCAGAGAGCAGAATAATATAGATGACATGACATTATTAAAATGTCATTTTAAGTCAAAAGTCATGCTCAGGACAGAATTAGTTTTCACTGTGATATTAAAGAATAGTATTTTCTCTTTATCATGGAGTTACTGTTTTAAAATATATAGTGCTGATGAAATTAAATGTCATGCAAGGTCAGGAATTATTTAATCTGTGTAAATTATAAAGAGAATAATTATCGTAGTCTATATTTCTGTGGTCATTTGCAGGCTAGTGATATTTGTCTTATTTTTTTAGAGTACGAAACAGAATATTTTAACACCAGGATTATAAAATGATGTAGTAGCATATTTTGCTCATTTAGATTATGTAAGAACTCCTAGGACTGTTCGAATATTTTGGTGACCAAATGCACTGATTCCTGGAAACAACAGTGCTCCCAGTCTGGAGTAATGGCACCTGCTTTCCCTGTCATCATTCATTCTGCTTTTCCTCACTTTCCTTGAAAGCACATAAGTAGATATGCAAGGATAGTAAAATCGCGGCATGAGTTATGGCCCTTTATCTTTTCCTCTCTGCTTTCCCCTTTTTGCTGTGAAATCACAAAAAAAGATGGACCTATAAATAAAGCAGATAATGACGTCTGATTTGGCATTCGTTATTTCAGGCCATAAGTTACTTCTCTATTATGTCACGTCTGGCTGAACTTCTAGGATGACTGTAATTAATGTACTTTGAGTTACTTTTCTAAACTGCTGGAAACCTGACATCTTGATGCCGCTGGCATAGTACATGCGGTATATGAGCTAAACGATTCTCTGATCTAGAGGCAAGCAGGCAGAACAACGATTTCTGCAAGAATGCCTGGGATGGATGTTCACCCCAGACTTGGAACAGATCAGATTTGATAATTGTCAAGGCCTGGTACTAAGCACACTTGTTTAGTTACCAAATTTGGTTTTGAATTGGAAAGCTGTGGAAGGAAATTTGAGAGCTGTTGACAATTTAGATTAACTTATCTTCTAATGGATAGAAGGGGTGTCTTTAAAATTTGTATATGAAAAAAACATATAAGTATATTGCTGAACTGCAACAATTCTGCTTTTGTTCATCAGTTTTTCAAATAACTCCCTGCATTAACAGCAGTTTATGAAATACCATTACGAAGCTCAAGACTGGTATTAACCTTACTGGTTTAACTTTCTGTGTTTACAAATGTGTTGAAAACAGAAACATTTCTAGCAATTAACTTTAGTGTACTGCAAGAACAACCAATATGAAACTTGATTTATGTCAACTGGTATGTTGAGTTGGTTTTACTGCTGATTTAGTTTGGCTTGTTTAGTATTTTGTTGAAACATGGGCTTTGGTACAATTTGCTTCCGTTTAATCATTGAAAGCAATTTAAGTATTAATCTTAATAATTTAGTAGACAGGCTGAATTATTTGTTCATTTCCTTTAATTTATGTTGTCTTAGCAAATCAACAACTGTGGTATTTCTTAATGAGGGTTGTTGTGTCATTGCAGGAGAGAAAATTTCCTCCCTCAGTCTGCTGGAAAAGCAAGTATGTTCTCATACTGGCAGAAGTCTTCAATAGTACTCTTTCTCTCTCTCTCTCATCTCTCTTGTCTCTCTCTTTTTCATAATTTCTAAATTACACAGTAAAAGCCTTTGTATATGAAAAATAAACTACTTACTGCATTGCCTAAGGTAATTTTATTGGTCTATGTTTATTTACCACAGAGAAATTAACAAGGAACTAAAAATCAACACAAGTGTGTATCTTTGTTTCCATTTCTACAGAGGACTGCAATGTACTACAGATGACTGAAATGCTTTTAAAGTACTTATTCCAGCTACATAAGTTATAATGGTTAGTTATGGTTGGCCAAATGAAATCACCACATTATTGTTGCTTATCTCATATAAAATAGGTATTAGATTTTTTTAATATGTTTGAAATTAGCTGTTTACCAAAACCTTAAAAATAACCTTCCACAAATGTTCCAGTTGTTTTGAATTCAAAAATTGACAAAAAATGGGCAATCAGATTGCCAAAGGAATTCTATTAAAATGCTATAATTAAAAAAATCATGACTTAAACTGTCAATCTCTAGTCAAAATTGGAAAGCCATACTACTATTTTAGATTTACTTGGACAAATCCTGATAGAGTTTGTATGGACAAAGTCAAATAAAAAATAGAAAGTTCTGTGATTCTATTTTCATTTCAGTTTGTGGAAACAAAATATGAAAAATTCCCCTTTCCCTGCTGAGAGACATTCTGTGGGCTTGAGACCCATTCTTAAATGTAGCAGTTACTTTCTGCAACTGAATTATGTTTTCCATCATCTTTTATGCTCATTAAACTATGTTGAATGGTCTCTAATAAATGTGATCTCCAGAAGAGTGTAATCAATGAAGTACCAGGAGTCTATCCAAAAGTTTTTTCTAGTGTTATACTTTTACACAAAACAAAACAGCAGTGCATTTGAAACCATTAATACTGTATGACTGATAGCACTAGGAAGAGTTTGTTTAGATTTAATAAGTTAAATCTAGACCTTAGTGTTCAATATGAAAGCCTACTCACACTCACACATTCAACTCATTTTTTGTAACAACAGACTTTTGCTAATAATTCTAATTCTTCCAATACTTCAGTTAGAATATATATATCATGTGTTAGTAGAAGATACTTCCATACGTAGGGGGGAAATTCAGAATATGGTTTCTTTGTTTAAAAGGATAGCAATTATAATTCCAATTTACTGGAGAATAACAGCCTTCTCATCTATATTGTGTCATTCATTATTCGTTTACAGTAAACCAACAAAAAAATCAGTGAACAAGTGACAAAGTCATTGCCATGACTAAGAGAAACAAGAGCACCTTCCCTCAAATTACGACTATATCCCAGTGAAATGTTAGGTTGCAGTAACAAAATAAATATTTCAAAGCCTTTTTCTTTTAAATGTTCAACTTCCAAATTTTGAGTTAAAAGAATGCTTATGTTTAAAGCTGTCACAAAATAACTTTTCAGAAACGCAGCTTGTATTGAAAAATATCTAAGCCTCTAGAGATCCATATTGAGTTTCCACGCTTTAGTATTTGCCCTACCTCATTAAATCTTCTTTGCATGCCTTGAAAATATGTTCCTTTGTTGCTTCATCTTCTATTGCCTTTCTGTAAATTGAGACAAGTTTTGCTTTCTCTAACCTACTATTATTATTTATTTATTAATTATATTTTATTTTAAACTCAGTTTTAAGGTTCTTTCACTTCACATCTGTGACATGTTGCATTACTGGTATTTTTATACTTTTGTGAAGAAAGAAAACACAACTACAGCTATCAAAAACATGTTTGAAACATTTTGGAGTAGCAAAATATGTTTGTGTTTCTGAAAATCAATGGGTGAGCTGAACAGCTACACATGTTGTCAGGACATTAATAAACCAGAGAACTTAGGTGCAGTTTTATGTCTGTTTATGTTTAAAACTGTCATAAAAATATCCATAACAGTCTTGCATCAGGGTGTTTATGACACGTTTCTCTTTTTTGTGATATTCTCTGTATAATGTTCCTCAGCTCACAGTTTGAATTAGACAGTAGGCTTATGGGGACACCTTTGCAGCTTGTGCCAGTTAATCTAAAAAATAATTACTGATTTTTTTACCACTCACCATCTTTCTTCTCCCAGCAATGAGAAAGTCATATCAAAGAGATAAAATTCTCAAAAAATAGTAGTTTTTAGCTGACATCCTCTCATTTTCACTGATAGGTAACACAAGAGAGAAAATTTGTTGAAGTTTTTGCCAGTCTACAGTCGAGTATTTGATAAAACTCAAACCTTCTTGAAGAGAAATATTTATTTTTTAATATGTTTCTACTTCCTTTATGCTGTGCTTGGCTCTATAGCCTACCCAGCAATAAAGGCTAGAACCCTCTGGACCAAGACTAGTAACTATTTGCTGTTTTCCAAGTTATGTTTTCTAAGTTGAAATTCTGTTTCTTTACTAATCTAATGTGGCTGAAATGTGTGAAAGATGAGTATGTTTGTCTAAGAAGTGTTTTAAACTTCAAAATTCTAAAATTGTCAGCTCTCAATAACTGGGTTAGAAATACTACTTTTCAGTGATAAAAATGACGGTTCCTAAAGGATGAGGCCTTCTATAAACAGACAGAAACAGCTTTGCATTTGCAAGCTGTAGTCCTCATGGGGGACTTCAACCACCCCGATACCTGCTGGCAGGACAACACAACAGAGCACCAGCAATTGAAGGGGCTCCTAGAATGCATTGATGACAACTTCCTCTTCCAAGTCCTACAGGAACCGATGACAAAAGGTGCCATGCTGGACCTTGTCCTTACCAACAAAGGAGGGGCTGGTGAATAATGTGAAGCTCAAGGGCAGCCTGGGCTGCAGTGACCATGAAATGGTGGAGTTTAACATCCTTAGGGGGTCAAAGAGACTGTGCAACAAGCTTACTACTCTGGACTTCAAGAGGGTGGACTTCAACCTCTTCAGGGACCTGCTTGGCAGAGTGTTATGGGTCAAAGCCCTGGAGTGAAGAGGGGCCCAAGAAAGCTGGTCAGTATTCAAGGGCCACCTCCTGCAGGCACAGGAGCAGTGCATCCCCAGAAAGAAGAAGGCGGGCAAGAATGCCAGGAGTCCTCTGTGGATGAACAAGGAGCTCCTGGACTTACTCTGGCACAAAAAGAAAATATATAGGGAGTGGAAGCAAGAATGGGTTAGCTGGGAGGTATACAAAGAGGCTGTCTGAGCAGCCAGGGATCAGGTTAGGAAAACTAAAGCCCAGATAGAATTAAATCTAACCAGGAATGCAAAGGGGAACAAGAGGAATTTCTACAAGTACATTGGTGATAAAAGGAAGACTAGGGAAGATGTGGCCCCTCTCCAAAAGGAAACTGGAGACCTGGCCATGAGGGATACGGAGAAGGCTGAGGTGCTCAATGGCTTCTTTGCCTCGGTCTTCACTGGCAAGGGCTCTGGCTGCACTACCCAAGTTGCAGAAAGTGAAGGTAAAACTGACAGAAGGAAGATCCGCCCACTGTAAGTGAAGATCAGGTTCAATACCTTCTAAAGAAGTCAAGATGCACAAGTCCATGGAACTTGACGAGATCCACCAATGGGTTCTGAGGGAACTGGAGGATGAACTTGTCAAGCCATTAGCCATCATATTTGAAAGGTTGTGGCAGTCTGGTGAAGTTTCCACTGACTGGAAAATGGGGAACATAACCTCTATTTTCAAAAAAGGAAAAAAAAAAGAAGACTCAGGGAACTACAGGCCAGTCAGTCTCACCTCTGTGCCTGGCAAGATCATGGAGCAGATCCTCCTGAAGTCTCTACTAAGGCACATGGAAAATGAAGGAGAGGTGACTGGTAACCAGCATGGTTTCACCAAGGGAAAATTGTGCCTGACAAACTTGGTGGCCTTTTGTGATGAAGTTACAGCATCAGTGGATAAAGAAGAGCAACTGACACCATCTACCTGGACTTCTGCAAAGCATTTGGCACTGTCCTGCACAATGTCCTGGTGGCCAAATTGGAAAAATATGGATTTGATGGATGGATCACATGCTGGATAAGGAATTGCCTGGATGGTCACACTCAGAGAGTTGCAGTCAACAGCTCAATGTCTGGATGGAAACCAGTGAGGAGTGGCGTTCCTCAGGGATCAGTACTGGGACTGGTGCTATTTACATCTTTGTTGGTGACATGGACAGTGGGATCGAGTGCACCCTGAGCAAGTTTGCCTATGACACCAAGCTGTGTGGAGCAGTCGATGTGCCAGAGGGAAGGGACGCCATCCAGAGGCACCTGGACAGGCTTGATAGGTGGGCACTTGCCAATGTCATGAAGTTCAACAAAGTCAAGTGCAAGGTCCTGCACTTGGGTCGAGGCCAACCCAAGCACAAATATGGGCTGGGCAGAGAACAGCTTGAGAGCAGCCCTGAGGGGAATGACTTGGGGGTGTTGCTAGATGAAAAACTGAACATGAATCCACAGTGTGCACTTGAAGCCCAGAAGACCAACCATACGTCACTGCCTCAGAGTCAGGTGACAGGTTCTTTTCCAGTTGAACTCTGACTTCAACACATGAAGGACTTTGAGGTATTGACATCATAGGAAAAATGCCATCATGATTGACATTTCATGGCTTCTCAGCATTTAAGTCTTCACAAAATGTGAACTCTCATATTATTGCCGGAGTACTGATGCCTCCAAGTTAAGATAAAAGAACAATAGTTTGGCAGAGAGCTAACCAGCTGTGGATTAGCATGGCACATTAAAAAAGCAACCAAACAAACATAGAAATAAGTTAAAATTAGTGCATATGTAAAGACTGGATATATTAGGTCAATCACGACAATAAACTAATGGAACTTCCTGGTTTATATGTCCAAAGTGGCCTGTGCTCAGCTGGCTCTGCAGATTATGAAAAGACATCAAAGGAAAACATAATTGTTTGTCTGTCAGAGTGCTGAAAATGAAGATCAGATTCAGAGATGGAAGCACTTCTTTTCCAAAGGAGTGATAGATCACTTTTCCACATTAGTTTTGTCTCTGGAGGAAAAATCAATGCTATTTTCAACAGAAACATGGTATGAACTATTACAAATTGATTTTTTGGTGGATTTGTAGGGACTGAACTATTGCTTTTGATTTCTGAGGCCCAGGCATTTGCCAAGGCACTAACTTTGTGCACAAGTGACTGGGGCAGTTATTTTCTGAGTCTGTTAGGGTAATATAGCATAAACATAATTAAAATATTGAAACCCTTTTGTGTGATTGGGTTATCAAAATCCTAGATTAAAATTGATCTGTAGTTCAACTGATTATTTTTAAAGAGATTCATAGAAACATTAAGGTTGGAAAAGACCTCAAGGACCATCAAGTCCAACGCAACACCACCTAACTCACAAAGCCATGTCCCTAAGCACCACATCTACACATTTCTTGAACACGTCCAGGGATGGTGACTCCACCACTTCCCTGGGCAGCCTGTTCCAATACCTGATCTCTCTTTCAGTGAAGAAATTTTTCCTAATATCTAGCGTAAACCTTCCCTGGTGCAACTTGAGGCCATTTCCCCTTGTCCTATCACTTGTTACTTTAGAGAAGAGGCCAGCACCCACCTCACTACAACCTCCTTTCAGGTAGCTGTAGAGAGTGATAAGGTCTCCTCTGAGCCTCCTCTTCTCTAAACTAAACAACCCCAGTTCCCTCAGCTGCTCCTCATAAGACCTGTGCTCCACACCCTTTACCAGCTTCATTGCCCTTCTCTGGACCTGCTCCAGCACCTCAATATACTTCTTGTGGTGAGGGGCCCAAAAGTGAACACAGGATTCAAGGTGTGGCTTCACCAGTGCCAAGTACAGGGGCACAATCACTTCCCTAGTCCTGCTGGCCACACTATTGCTGATGCAGGCCAGGATGCTGTTGGCCTTCTTGGCCACCTGGGCACACTGCTGGCTCACGTTCAGCCGGCTGTCAACCAACACCCCTACGTTCCTCTCTGCTGTGCAGCTTTCCAGCCACTCACCCCCAAGCCTGTAGCGTTCCAGGGGGTTGTGACCAAAGTGCAGGACCCGGCACTTGGCTTTATTGAACCACATACAACTGGCCTCAGCCCATTGGTCCAGCCTGTCCAGCCCTCTGCAAAGCCTCCCTACCCTGAAGGAGATCAACACACCCGCTCAATTTGGTGTCATCAGCAAACTTACTGAGGGAGCACTCAATCCCCTCATCCAGGTCATCGATAAAGATGTTAAACAGGACAGGCCCCAAAACTGATCTGTGGGGAACACCTCTGGTGACCGGCTGCCACCTGGACTTCACTCTGTTCACCGTGACTCTCTGGGCTTGGCCATCCAGACAGTATTTTATCCAGCAAAGGGTATTCCTGTCTAAGCCATAAACCACTAGCTTTTCTAGGAGAATGCTGTGGGACACGGTGTCGAAGGCCTTGCTAAAGTCCAAGTAGATGACATCCACAGCCTTTCCCTCATCCGCTAGGCAGGTCACCTAGTCATAGAAGGAAATCAGATTGGTCAAGCATGACCTTCCTTTCAAGAACCCATGCTGGCTGGGCTTGATCCCCTGGTTGTCCTGTACATGCCGTGTGAGCACACTCAAGATGAGCTGTTCCATAATCTTCACCGGTACCGAGGTCAGGCTGACAGGTCTGTAGTTCCCCAGGTCCTCCTTACTGCCCTTCTTGTAGATGGGTGTCACACTGGCAAGTTTCCAGTCTTCGGGGACCTCCCCTGTTAGCCAGGACTGTTGATAAATGATGGAGAGTGGCTTGGCAAGCTCCCCTGTCAGCTCCCTCAGTACTCTCGGGCAGATCCCATCTGGCCCCATAGACTTGTGTGTGTCCAGGTGGCATAGCAGGTCATTAACTGCTTCCTCCTGGATTGTGGGAAGGTTATTCTGCTCTTTGTCCCTGTCTGCCAGCTCAGGGACTTGAATATCCTGAGGATAACTAGTCTGACTATTGAAGACTGAGGCAAAGAAGCATTAAGCACCTCAGCCTTTTCCTTGTCCTTGGTGGCAATGTTCCCTCCTGCATCCAGCAAGGGATGGAGATTCTCCAAAGCTCTCCTTTTGTTGTTAATGTATTTGTAAAAACATTTTTTATTATCTTTTACTTATATAAAGTTATAATCATTATAACTTTACTGAGTTCCAGCTGAGGCTGAAAAATGGAGAGGAATGAACAAGTACTCATAGGGCCAGTTCAGGCTTCTAACATGGGTGCTCTGAATCTTCCCTGGGAGCATGTTTCCACTGACAACTTTAAGAAATCAGGTCATAACCTTTATACTCTGAATCAAATTCTGAGGTGACCAGTTAATCAATACCTCCTCTCCACTGAAAATAAATAGGTCATATTAGTCTTTGCATTCTCTCTCAAATAAAAACATTAATCATTTTCTTCCTTTCATGATCCTCTCTGTGACCAGTATATGAAAATGGGGAGCTATCAATTCAGGATGCAAACTTCACCCATTATAGAGTTTTTAACCCATGATACTGATCTTGCATAGTGAAAATTAATTTGATTGTGTGTTTATAGCACATAAATCCCTAATTTGGTACTTTAAAGAAGAAAGATTTCTAATTATTTTGGTAGAATATATTTGATTTACAATAGCTCAGCAGTGAGCACTTATTTCTCCTTTTAAGTTTAAAAAATAGATGGATTTTCAGAGGTGCTGCATGCTTGCAGCTCCTACTGAAACTGTAAGTCGTTTTCGTAACATTATGCTGGCATAGAAACATATGCTATTAAGATCACAGAATGGATTTTGTTATTCAGAAATAACTTCCATTGCCAAAGAGGAAAGAATTTGGAAGAGGGAAGTGAAACTGCCACTGCTTTATGGCTTATTGCATGGTACCTCTTCCTAGCACAACAACAGTTTATAAAGAATGAGGTGAAGAACTGTAGAAACATGTTTTGGTTTTCTGGCTTTCCTGAGCTTTATAATTTATATAAATTTATTTTCTAGGCTAAATTATAAAAATAAAGTGAAATGTAGCTCACATAAATATTATTTTCTCATTCTGCCCCCAACAGGAGGGAATCTACCTCACTCCCAAAAGCTGCCTGTCCAAATCGTCCTCAGAAACTTGCATTGTTAGAAATTCAGATACCTTCCTGAATATTGCTTTGTGAGAGCTAATCGTTTCACAAACATTTCTCTCTGACTTGAAAACAAAGATCTGCCCTTTATCTGCTTTCCATAACAATGTCAAAATCCAGGAGTCTGCAATTCAGCACAAGAGACCCATTGTGGGCATTAGTTGTACTGATAATAGAAAGAGCTGAGCTTTACTCTATGCCCTCTTGCCAATATTTCTCTGTCCGAGGCCAGGTACCTGCTGTTCCTTCTCCCACTTTGCTCTATTCACTCTGCATAGAACCAGAGAGCAACCATCTGGAACTGTATTTCCCTGCTGGTTCTCCTGAGCCTAAACGATGAGGACAGCCACTCTCAAGGGTACAATTTCTCCAGCTTTTTGAGGCTGTAATCAGTGGCTTTTTTACACTTTGTTTCCTACCTGCAAGACGGTGAGATAGCCTTGTAAAAACAGATTCATGTAAAACTGCAAAGCACCCAGATGCTATGGGGAATGTAACGTCCACGTGTTGTCGAAGAAGACAACAGGAACTAGGGGAAACCTCAGAACAGCACTTAGAAAGAGCATAAGCTACAATACACGACACTGCTCCTACAGTAGCTGTGAAGCCTCCTCTCTTGTTAGAACAAATTCTGAGATCCTAGCAGGTTTGTCTCATTTATTGTCCTTAGGGACAGTAGCATAATTATTCTTTATGTATTGATTACTTCTTTCTTTCACACTTTTCTTTTCTCTCCCCTCAGAGCTTCCTGATTTTAAAAATGGATTTTTCTTGGCATTCATGTTTCTCTTCCTTTATTCTATTATCCCAGCTCTTGTTTTGTTATCAATTTTGTTTTAATTTCAGTGGAAATAAACACAGTAGGAAGTAAACTCTCTGAGGCAATCACGGTCCTTTTTAGTTGTGTAAAAAGCGTAGCACTTACTGTGTTTTAACTTAGTAAGATTGACTTACTGGAAGTGAAAGTGAAGGGTGGGGTAAATTGTATTAAGGAAGCAATGACAATCTTCCTTTCCCCACTATTACTGTGCAGCATAACAAAAGTAAAATGATGCAGTTATACAGCTCTTCTTTCTCCCATTCCCGTCACTTCCTGCACCCACCGAAAGCAGAGCTGACATTGCAAATATTATTGTGTATTTTTATTACACCTATTTTTGCCATCAGGACTACCTTCAGATAGGAAATGTTAACATGTTTTCAAAAATACAAGAGTCATATTCAAGGAGTCCTCAATGTTTTCGTAAATACAACTCCTGCCACTGCTCCAAATACCTTCATAGAAGACTAAAAATACATCATATTTGGGTAGCCATATTTAGCTGAGGAATTGTGGATTATCAGTACCCAAAAAGGCTTCTTAAGCCACACACTCTCAATCGTTAAGCTTTCATCAAAAGAGCAAAACAGAATCTGAGTATTGGATATATTCCTTTCAAGTGTAATTAACAGCACTGATCTATGCTCAGCTGTAAGAGATCATGAAGATTCCTGTTCTTCAAGGCTAAACCAATAATAGCCTCTGAGATAAAATTTCTTAACATTATTATTGGTGTCATTCAAAAGAGTTGACCTTCTAGAACCTTAAACCCGTATTTTGAAATATTCATACAAATCCTCTCAAAGGCAATAGGTGTTTTTCTATTTGCTTCAATGATGCATAGCCTGGGCCCTGATCATCTGATAAGACAGATCTTCAGGTGCTAGAAAAAGCCTGAGAATCTCCAGGGCTTATAGCTGACTTAATGGGACTAATATAATACACTGAACAGTTGTTTTAATAGACAAGATTCTGCATTATCTTAATCTGTATTGCTTTCTAAATGTTGAATATAATGTACATCTATATTTAAAAGTGCTAAATAGCATCATACAGTGTCAAGAATAACTTGAAAGAGTGTGTTGTTGCTGGAAGTAAGCCACCTCACTAATAAATCCCTGTTGTTTTAACACTCCACACGATCACACATTGTTTCTATTTCTGATTTATTTTGCACAGTTTTCCTTCAACATCTTTAAAAAATAGATGCGTATGATATCTTTTGGAGTGTTGCTGTTCCAATTAGTTACAATGAAAGCTGTGTAAGAAGTCTCCTGTACGCTAACTGCCCAAATGGCTAGCAAAGTCTGACTGTTCAGCTACATGAATCACACTTCATTGCATGGCCACCCATTGTAATAGACCAAAAATCATAGCCCCTTTCATACCTACTGTCATCTTCCAGTTAATATAATTTAAGCAGTATACAGTAAGCCTCAGTGACAAGAACTCAAATATATTTTGTCTCTTTAATTTTGAAACAGTAAATATAGAAAGATTTTATAGCGCGACCTACAGAGACTTCCACAATTTCAAGAAACTCGTTAGAGTTATACCTTGAATTTCACTCATTTGACTCAAGTATCGGCATGAAAAATATCTTTTGGGATACAGACTAAGGTCTTTGTTGCATCTTGGAACAACACTGCTAAATTAATTTTATTGATGTATAGACTGCACTTTACAAATCAAGACTGTGATGTTTATAGATGGCCTTTTCTCTGGCTGGCATGCCTGTCTTCAGGAATATGTTCAGAAAAACGCTGAGATTTCAAGGGTAAATTCTAATTGTCATGAACCTCTCTACCAATATGAAAAAAATCTCTGCACAACATGGGAGTAATAAAACATTACCCTAACAGTGCAAACCAGCCTGGTGTAAATCAAGTTTACTCTTTGTTGGGTAACTCAGGATGCCTCTGTCTGAAAGTTTGCAAGTACTAGCTGGGATGGTCCTGGAACTATATTTTCTTTGGATGAGATTTTCACAAAGACTCCATATTGTCATAATTTTCTGTGTACTACGTCAATGTCACCGACTTCACTGGGAGATGTGGGTACCAAGAAGTTGGGGGAAAAACTATTTCCATCTTTCCTTCCTTCCTTCCTTCCTTCCTTCCTTCCTTCCTTCCTTCTTTCCTCCCTCCCTCTCTTTCTTTTTCTTTCATTATTGAAAGAAAAATAATTATTTTTGAACATATGTAATAAAATAGTGTCCCACACTATCTATAATTCAGCAACACCAGAAGAGTCAAATACAACACCAAGAAAATCCTGCTGTAGTTACAAAATAGCTAACATCAAAAGGTAAAATAGGTTTATGATGTGTTTTAGTGAGTATTTCAGCCCAAAGCCAGAAATCAGTGCTTTTGTTTGTATACATGGCAAAGACAAGTGTGTGCTCCTTTAATTTAGAATGGCCAACTGTTCTCAAACAGCAGCACAGAATTTGAGTGCATAGACAGAGCTGAAGATAAATATACATAGAAGATTTCAAATTGGGCAATGCTTTCACAAGTCATAAAAGCAATTTTAAAATCAATTTGGCATTTGATCAAATTCCACTTTAGGTTTTAGAAGGTGGAATTGAACTGCTGAGACCACTTGGTGAGTTAAAATCCTACTAACAACAGCTCTGCAGTTTGAATTCTATACTGCTTTTTTTCCTCAGAACAGACAAAAATAAGTCATATGGCTCTGATATACAGGTTGTGCACCACTGTGCATTGACTGAGCTGGCTAAATAATTTGTGATTATTACCTTTCTGAATGTCTTTGGTAGTTTTGGTTTTGTTTGGTTTTATTTGTTTGTTTGGTTAGTTTGTATTTTGTATACAAATTGATTGATTATGGCTTCAGTGTACCGTGAAAATGAATGAATACATATCTGGAAGAAAATTGTGACAGTGAACCCCAGCTGTGGGTGCTGGTCTTGGTTTTGGCTGTTTAGATTGCCCACATCCTATCCTTGCTTAAGTGACATTTGTAATGAGCTATATCAAAACTCATTCTGTGCATGCTCCATCCTTTATATCAGAGGAGGAGTCACCGTTGGTTACTAATATTTACCCTGTTAGTATCCACTGGAGGTGTAACCTCTGTGGGGCACTAAAGTTCTACTGTATGTTTTCCTATGCAGTTTCCATGTATACAGGGCAAAGGCCTCCTTGGTCCCAGATGGTATTTAATTAATGCTTTGCAGTTCTGTCAGGGAGAGCTGAGGCTCTGTTTAGGAGCAAAAATATAGTGAAGATGCTGAGCAAAATACAAGCAGAGCCAGAGCAGAGACCTGCTTTGTCAGGAGACAGGAATAGCTGTAGGGCTTTTTAGAGCTGATTCCCTACAGTTCAGAAGTCCCTACTTTGTGTAGTTTGGGGGCTAGAGTCCTATTGCGCATATCTCCAAACTTACTCTTTGAATCAAGGGCACTAGTTCAGATCCAACTTCTTACTTACAGGGTTTTATTCTGGACTATTCAGGTTATAGAACTATACCTTAAAGGGGACCACAGGAGAATTTCAGTGGATCATTATATAATCCAAAGGGAAAGGTTCTCCTCTGTCCCTGTTTCCACATGGAAAGGGAGTTTGGTTTACAGTGTGGAATGGGAGCTTTTCAGTAAACTTTAGATACTTTTATTGCATAGGTATACAAAGTGGCTCAGCCTCAGAGACAATACAGTTTTATTTTCTATAAAATTATGTTGTTACACCCTGATGATTTGGTCCCTATTGAATGCATATATAAATATTTCAAAATAACAAAGTAGGAAGATGATGAGCATGAATATTGCTGAAAGTTGCTGCACTGCAGTACTTTTCCTTCTATGAAATTAATAATGTATTTCTTTAACATTGTTGAGAAAAAGAATATTTTTTTCATCCATATGTTTAGTATTAACAAAATTCCATTCTGGAACTGAACTTTATTTTTATATTTGTCATAGAGGAAAAAGAAGTTATGCATATATACACATTAAATGAATATGGTCTTGATGAATAAAATGAAGACGTTTACAGTAAATACCTGTTTCAATTAACACTGTTAAAATTATTAGAATAATACAATTTATTGCAAAATCAAGATATTCCAAAACTAATACAATCTAAATATCTTTAACACTGCTCATTTTTGTATTTACTGTAATAGTATGTGAATGACTTCATATGCCATAGAAAAGAGCAGATTTTTCAATATACTTGCAAGATAATAATTCATTATGGCCCAGTGACTGTATCATTACAGTAGTATGACAAAATGTCAATGTTAAATCAATTCTTATGTAAGCAGCTGGCAAATATATAAGATACCTCTACTCATCTGACTCTCCTGTCATTACTCTGTCCAGACACTAAATGACACTTTAAAAAAAAATGCAGGTTTCATTATATGTTAAATGCTTCTAGTTCCTAAATCTGATTTCCTGTTTATAAAAGCAGTATGCCAAGGAGTGTTCTATGACCATGATACCAGGTGACACATTCCGTTGCACCAGGGGGGTTTTAGATTGGATGTTAGGAAAAATTTCTACATTAAAAAGGTTGTGAAATGTTAGACCAGGCTGCCCAGGGAAGTGACTGAGTCACCATCCCTGGAGGTATTTAAAAAATATGTAGATGTATTATTTCTTAGGGACATGGTTTAGTGGTGGACTTGGTAGTGTTAGGCTTAAGGTTGGACTCGATGGTCTTAAAGGTCTTTTCCAACCTAAATTATCCTCATTCTATGGTTTTATCAAAGTTTTTGTCCATATGTCTACGGTTCTTATTTTTTCTTTTTAATGGGGTGGCTACACCTAAACCTGACCTTTGGGAGCATGCTATTCCTGACACACACTGTAACATGAGCTCTGTCTGCTCCCACCCATGTTTTATGTATTATATGGATACGATCTATATGATATTGTATAGATGGTATCTTAAATACTAATAAAGATGTAAAACAGTAAATCTGCGTTCCCCACATTTTCATTAACAAATGGCATACAAACCAACAATTTTCTGGATTATAAATGGCAAAAACCCCACTTCTGCTTAACCTGATGACCCAGAATTGTACTTAGAACAAAAATGAAAATGCTGGAGAAACAATAGGTTCAAATTAAGTGTATGCAGTTTTCCATAAAAAAAATATATTACTATTGCCCTGGTGAACCCAATCTCTCTCCAACTGCTGGACCCATAGAAGATGAAGGTGGGGTATACACACCCTTATGGGGTGCATAAATTGCATTCATTGTTCTCTCTGGCAGAAGAGGAAAACAATGACTTCATCTCTCACTGCAGTAACTGCAGCTCTGCTCACTGATGAATGGTTATAATCTCAGAATTCTGTTTATATTTGAAATTACTTTTTCTCTTGCCAAATTTGGTTGAATCTGGTCAATAAATTAAACAAAGAGTAGGCAGCTGGATAGATGGATGAATAAACCACATAAATGTATAAGCTTCATTTCCTCAGAAAATCAGAGTAAAAAGAATGTCTGTAGATATTTGTTTAAGGGGCATACTAGCTGCCCTGGTTTTACTGGAATGGTAAGAAAGTTAACTCTGTCCCAGCAGAAACCAGGACACTAACCAATATTTTTAGTAGGAGTATGAGAATTAGTTCATGTTAAGAGAATATCTGTACATGCAGAACAAAGTATATGACAAGGGCCACTACATTTCTTTCTGGGAGATGTTATTTTGAACAAGTGACACATGAAACAGGTACAGAAAAAAGAGAAGAAAAACAATGCTAGAACAAATGACAAGGCATGTTGGAAGAGCACAAAAGCTCCAACTGAACTTAGACTGAATTTATTAATGCCTGCTTTGGAATAGTATAATAACAGGGTTAAATGCTCAAACCTTGAATTTTCAGAAAGAGAAATCACTAGCTGTTCCTACCAACTAATTTCCCTACTACTAGGGAAAGCAGGTTCTATGAACATCCTTTAGTCTTTTAATTTGGTAGAATGACAAATTCTTATTTGCGAAATAAATTCCATGCAAAAAGATACCAAGATCTTTTCCTAACTTTACTAGCTATTCTACATATACAACATATATAATAATTCTCACAGCCTGACACCTTCAAAGATATGTACAGATATTAAATCGAAACATTCATTTGAGACTGGATATCAAACAGATTGACTGAAGTTCAACACTACCATTTACTTATTGGTACTTAAATTTAACTCCTCATTGAACTAATGAGTTATAAAAGAATATAGACCTGCCCTTCTGTTTCTGCCAAAGAGACTGGACAACTAGGCTAAAGCGCCTTGTTTGAAAGCCTAACTTCATGCATATCAGGTTAAAAACTCTTGTTTGGTGTGACTTGTCCAGAGACACAGACAAGGGCTGAGCAGTACATCTGTGGTTAGTAGTCTGCCACTGCATAGTTACAAAATGAGAGTGAAGATCACTGAATGCCTAGCTCCTAATGGCATTCAATCATTGTTGATAAACTGCTCCACTCTAGAGCAAGAAGTAGAGAAGTGCATACCCAAATGAGGTTGAGGGACAGTAGAAGTAAACTGTGTAAATATGCCTCGGACCAGGACACTAGGGTTCACATCTATACTGTCAGAGTAAATATATCACTAGTCAGATAAGACAATAATTCTATGTCTTGTCTTGGATAGCCTGAAACACTGGGCATGGGTATGACTTCATTAGCAGCTCATTGGGAATGTTGCTAACCACTGAATTTCTATTTGAGTGTTCCTTGAAGAGCTCTCCTCTGAGTACCGAGTCAGCATGATGACACCATCTTTTGAGATCTGAACTTACAACTTGAGATGACAGAGGTACAAGCTTGACAGCCATGCTTAGGATGTTCTTTCCATTTTAAGTGCTTAATTTCTGCTGCTTATAACTTTCCAAGTCAATAACTCCTGGAAGGAAATTTCTCAGACTTGTACTCAATCCAAAGGTGAAGTGTTTAAAAAGTTTGATAAAAATCCATTTGGTTGTTACTGAGGTATCTGAATATAAGACTAAAGGGGAGTGACGAGGCTCTTCTTGTTACATAGGCTGTGTATTCCAGATACTTTCTTTGTTTCTGGAAATTATCAGTGTAATTAATTTTCATGCTGACACAGTTCAAGCTGTCACAAAGCTGCCATTTCTCTATCAGATAATATTCACCCCATACACATTTTGGCTTATCAGAAGAACTGCATTTTTTGTTGTCTTATATTGCCTTTGTGTTTATTTATAGGGCTCAATGGAAAGAACAGAGGACATCTACTTTGGTAGAAAAGATGAAACAGGCTTAGAAACCAAAAAGGTACTCTGAAAAAAAAAAAATGTTGGGAAGGCATTTTAGGGGTTTTTTTTTAGACAAATGATAAAACCTGCTTTTTCATTAAGCTTTGGTATTTTTTTGCATTCTATCAGCAGGAGAACATGAACCCAACCATATTCTGGAGTCTCAAACGGGATCTTCAAAAATTCCGGATTTTTCTTAAGCTGTTCTGAAATCAAAATGAACATGTAAAATCTTATTTTTACTTCAAAATTTCTGAAAGCAAGCTATTGACCCAAAAGTGGACACAGCAGACCAAATCCAGGTTTGAAAAAATGAGTTGTTTCCCAGGCTGCTTGAAGAGATTAATATGTGCTGCTTCTCTATCTGATGCCCTCTCCCATAAAATTTGCCATGTACTCTGCTCTCCATCCTGTCTGTGTTTTCTATATCTCCTTGATCTGCATATGGCTCTCATACTCCTTTCAGAGGTGTTTTTTCTATCCATCTCATTGCACTTACTATAGTTTTGCTTGTGGTCATGGTGATTGTCCCCTTGAAACACTCAGGAAGTCATGACACCTTTGTTATTAACAGCTGCACTTCCCATGAAGATATTTAAAACAGTAGTTATCCAGCTAGTTTCAATCTTATCAATGTTAATAGAACATACAAACCATTTTGAATAAGGGAAAATTCTTACACACCTAGCCTTTAATCATGTTTATGTGTAACAGGCACCTAAGACTCATTAGAAATGCAACATAAAATCATTATATTTGACAACACTGAAGATGTGCTTTGGATCTGAAGAATCAAGTTATTTAAAATCTACTGTAGCTTAGGTTTTTGGTAATTGCAAACCAGAGACACTTCATTTGGGTTTCTAACTATTTCTTGCACTAACACAAGACTGTTGACTTTAAAACTCAAACACTTATAAGGTAAAAATTCACTGGACCCTCTGGTGTGTTGGTGTCTGCATCTCTTGAAAGATCACAATTATTTACAGAAAAATGTCTATAGAGGAATCATAGCATCCTACTTCTTAAGAAGGTACTTTGAAAGATACATGCTGCATTTCAAAGTGTTCTGGGAAGGAAAACCTCACAGTTTTATCACAGATAGATACAATGGACAAGCTCTTTGTCAGGTTACCAAGCTCCAGAGTAGCAGGCAGAAGGGAAGAAAGGGTGAGAGGAGTCAAAGAGGTACCTTCTACTAACTTCTGGGAGGGAGAAGAGTGCAGAAGGAAATGGGACGCCCAGAGGAATACTAATTTTCTTCCTGCATCACATTTGTACATCCCATTTCTCCATTACAACTAGGCTTCTTGATGTGGAATGGAAGGAGAAAAGAAGTCATTTAAGAAGCTAAAGAATTGGTGCAGAGAGAATTCCCAGCAACTTCCAGGAGAAAACAGAGTGGTAGGCATTAGTTAATGAGAAAAAGCTGTTAAAAGTCCTGGGTTTAGTGGTAGTGTGCATAAGAGGAAACCTTGTAAATTGTGCTCCCCATGAGGTACAAACAAAAGGTGTGATATCCTCAGCTCCTATATGCGGGGAAATTTTTATGAAGATACATCAAGATTTGTGTATGCAACAAATTTCCTCAAGATTTCAAAACTGGAAAACAGATCCTACAAACTCAGTGACTGCAAAATCGAAAAAAGTTTTCTTGTGAGATTTCTAAATTACTTATATAAGATTTCTATGACTTAGTTTCTTGTCCTGTTGCATAGAGAAAAGGGAAAATTGTACTTAGTATGACTCATAATCCTTCTGTAAATTGAGCAACAAGCTGAATAAAAGTTTCAAGGATTTTTTTTCTGAACTACAAAATTTGTAAACTCTTCTAATGTTAAAATCAGTCTTGAGATACACCCTCAACCATGAATAAATAGAAACTGAGAAATAGTGCTTACATTTACCTTGTTATCCAGTTTCTTTTGTATGTAAATTTGAGTGGTAAAGTGAAGAGGTGAAACAGATCCTTCCTTCCCATATTCACTTGTAGCTTAGCATTGTAATCCCTT
This sequence comes from Pterocles orientalis, assembly GCA_011057875.1. Taxonomy (NCBI): domain Eukaryota; kingdom Metazoa; phylum Chordata; class Aves; order Pterocliformes; family Pteroclidae; genus Pterocles; species Pterocles orientalis. The sequence goes on along the minus strand of WKFP01014995.1, from coordinate 76,915 downwards.
CTTGGCTCTTAGCTGAGTCCATGCATGACCCTTTGCTGCGATACTAAGTCTTGGACAGAAAACAAAGAAATAATTCAAAACTGAACTTGGTGTATTATGCCCAGTTGTCTATTGTAGCTACCATATACACAGGAATACAATTGTAGTCTCTTAAATGGCAGCAAGTTCCGTGGTTTGGCAACAAGGTTGGCCCACAGAGGCTGCTTAGACTTTAAGTATCTAAATTCAAAATAGATTTATTCTCCTGTGGATTTGGTTTGATTTTGTTCTACCATTGCCACTGTCTGCCTCACTAAAAAAAACAAAATAAGAGACTAGAAGTTTTCTTTCTGTTCAGGGAGAAGTGCCAGCACTTCTTAGTAAGTATTTTGTCAGCAGGCACGTAGCCTGCCCCCCCATTTGTCCTTATCAATATGAATAGTTTCAGTTTTCCTTTTTCTTGTCTTCCCTCTCTGCAACATCTGAGAAAATAAAATGTTTTGAGAATTTTCTTTGAAGAGTATTCTTTCCTATTTTTAAACTCGTGTTTACGATTCCTTCTCTATTCTTATTCCTTTGTGATTGAAACACATTATTAAATGCAAAAGAAACAAAGCACTCATTTTTCTAATGAGTTTGGAAGATAAACATTTACACAAGGCATTTGTGAAACAATATTTTATTCAACAAGGAAAGCAGAAAAAAAAATTCACTCTTCTGTTCTTTCACAAGTCTTCAATTTGTACCCATAAAAAGATGATTGCATGTTATCCTATTACCACCAATGCATATGATTACGCCCAAGTGCCTTAAACCCAAGGAAAAAGTGAGACATACTAATTTATTGCTTTCTAACGTTAGTTCTGGGTTTCTGCCCATTTAAATGTCCCGCTATTGCCCTGGCAACTCCTGCGCCACATCAGCCTCTCGCGGGAGAGCTGGCAGTGGGATTCGAGACACCGCTGTCTCAGGGTTTTCCTGTGGAAGGAATCTCCCAAAAAACCTCCCTGTGCCTCACGATCAGTCAGCCTATCGGAGCTGGGCCGGCTCTGAAGCAGCTGATTTTAATTGTTCTTGATTATGTTAATTGGAATTACTTCTATAAAAAAACCAAACCTGATAAATCAACTAGCCCCAGTATAACTTCTGCTTCTGTGATTAAAACTGGAACAAAAAAAAATATATGTTTTCAATAAATTGGCAAACTTTACAATATGTTTTAGTCTATTAATTCTTGGGAAGGAGTAAAAAGTTCTTTATAAACAGTGAAGAATTAAGATGTTCAGAACACACCATTGGTAAATTGCGGAGTTTTCCATTTCTACAAAATACCCTAAAATCCTGTACTCAGTCTGACAATGATATGTTCAGAATCAACATGCTGTGAAATGGGGGCTGCAAGCTTCAGGCTCTTTCTGCTGAAGGGAGGATATTACCATCAATATCATGATAGGGCCATAGGTACACCACTTTTAGAATAAGTTCCACAGCAATTTGAAGGGAATGCTGTATCCTGGGCTGCATCAAGTGTGACCAGCAGGTAGAGGAAGGTGAGTCTCCCCCTCTACTCGATTCTCATGGGACCCCACCTGGAGTACTACACCCAGCTCTGGAGTCCTCAGCATAAGAAGGACATGGACCTGTTGGAGCAGGTCCAGAGGAGGGCCACAAAGATGATCAGAAGGCTGGAACACCTCCCGTATGAGGACAGGTTGAGAGAGTTGGGGTTGTTCAGCCTGGAGAGGACAAAGCTCCAGGGAGACCTTACAGCAGCCTTCCACTACTTAAAGGGAGCCTAGAGGAAAGATGAGAAGGGACTCTTCACCAGGGAGTGAAGTGATAGGATGAGGGGTAACAGTTATAAATGAAAAGAGGATAGATTTAGATTAGATATTAAGAAGAATTTTTTTTCCTGTGAAGGTGGTGAGACAATGGCACAGATTTCCCAGAGAAGCTGTTGATGCACCACCCCTGGAGGTGTTCAAGGCCAGGCTGGATGAGGCTTTGAGCAACCTGGTCTAGTGGAAGGTGTCCCTGCCCATGGCAATGGGGTTGGAACTCTATGATCCTTAAGGACCCTTACAACCCAAACCATTCTATGATTCTATAATTTAAAGCTTTTATTTAAAATTTACATTTTCCTTTTTTTAAAAATAAAATTTTATATGACAAGATGCCCTATATGTGGCCTGAAGAGCAGATACCTCCTTCTAAAGGATTGCAATTAGGTGTTGGTTATCCCTGATGTCTCTTGCCTCATGATCCTCCAGAAAGGGTCTGCAAGCTGAACAAACTAGTCTGGTAGATCACAACCCATGGCCTGCTCCTCTCTTCCTGAAGTCTGGATTTCCACTCAGCATGTAACATATAGTCAATTACATGACTGAGTGTTGCCACTGTACTATATGATGGGACTGCATGTGTTATTTGAGTCCTTTGCTTTTCATTTTACCTGTCTTTATTTCCTTTCTTTTCATTGCCTTTTTATTTTCCCTTCTTTTCCTTAATTACCTGTCTAACCTGGCCTCCCCGGACATACATAAAGGGTCAATCTTTCTTAACTAGTCAGTGAAGTCAAGAGGAACCTTTAGTTACGAAGGTGCATAGCAGTATGTAGATACAGCAGGTCTGTGATTTTGAAGAGAATTATTATGTCCTCTGCCCATAAGTTCTGCATGATTATCTGTCTTAGTTTATCCTGAGTGCACGCAGTACAAGCAGCAAGCAAGAGGTATTTAACGACAGAAAAGCCAACAACAAATGCCCAGAGCCTGGAAAAGGTTCACAGGCTTGCCTGAGGGTGGCTGGTGGGCAGCACACAGGAAGTCCAGCCTCCTTGGGAGCCCAACTTAAGTGCTTCTATACAAATGCACGTAGTATGGGGAACAAGAGGAGCTGGAGATGCGTGCACACCTGCGGCATTATGATCTTATTGGCATTACAGAGACATGGTGGGATGGATCGTATGACTGGAATGTTGGAATGCAGGGATACAGGCTCTTTAGGAAGGCCAGGCACGGGAGACGTGGAGGGGGTGTTGCCCTCTATGTCAAAGACCAGCTGGAGTGCATGAAGCTCCACCTGGGGTCAGACGACAAGCCAACAGAGAGCCTGTGGGTCACGATCAAAGGGAGGGCTGGGACAGGGGACATTGTAGTGGGGGTCTGCTACAGGCCGCCTGACCAGGGAGAGCAAGTGGATGAGGCCCTCTTAAGAAAGATAGGAGCAGCCTCATGCCCACAAGCCCTGGTCCTCATGGGGGATTTCAACCATCCTGCTATCTGTTGGAAGAACAACACAGCACAGCATAGGCAGGCCAGGAAGTTCCTGGAATGTGTTGATGACAACTTCCTTCTCCAAGTGATAGAGGAGCCAAACAGGAGAGGGGTTATGCTGGACCTTGTTCTCACCAACAAGGAAGGGCTGGTGGGGAATGTGGAACTCAAGGGCAGCCTGGGATGCAGCGACCATGAGATGCTGGAGTTCAAGATCCTCAGGGCAGTGAGGAGGGTGCACAGCAAGCTCACTACCCTGGACTTTAGGAGAGCAGACTTTGGCCTTTTCAGGGAACTCTTGGAAGAGTCCCATGGGATAAAGCCCTGGAGGGAAGAGGGACCCAAGAAAGCTGGTTAGTATTCAAGGATCACTTTCTTCAGGCTCAGGGGCGATGCATCCCGACAAAGAGGAAGGCAGGCAAAAATGCCAGGAGGCCTGCATGGATGAACAAGGAAGCCCTGAGCAAACTCAAACAAAAAAAGGAAGCCTACAGAGAGTGGAAGCAAGGACAGGTAGCCTGGGGACAATACAGAGACACTGTCCACGAAGCCAGAGATCGGGTTAGGAAAGCTAAAGCCCTAACAGAATTAAATATGGCCAAGGACATTAAGGGTAACAGGAAGAGCTTCTATAGGTATGTCAGCGATAAAAGGAGGACTAGGGAAACTGTGGGCCCTCTCCGGAAGAAAGCGGGAGACCTAGTGACCCAGGATGTAGAGAAGGCTGAGGTACTTAACGAGTTCTTCACCTCAGTCTTCACTGGCAAGAGCTCGAGCCACACTGCCCAAGTTGCAGAAGGCAAAGGCTGTGACTGGGAGAAGGAAGAACTGCCAGCTGTAGAAGATCAGGTTCAAGACCATTTAAAGAACCTGAAGGTGCACAAGTCCATGGGACCTGATGAGATACATCCGCGGGTCCTGAAGGAGCTGGCAGATGAAGTTGCCAAACCACTATCCATCATATTCGAGAAGTTGTGGCACTCTGGTGAAGTTCCCGCAGACTGGAAAAGGGGAAACATAACCCCCAGTTTTAAAAAAGGAAATAAAGAACACCTGGGAAACTACAGGCCGGTCAGTCTCACCTCTGTGCCTGGCAAGATCATGGAGCAAATCCTCCTAGAATCTATGCTAAGGCACATGGAAAACAAGCAGGTGATTGATGACAACCAACATGGCTTTACCAAAGGAAAATCATGCCTGACGAATTTGGTGGCCTTCTACGACAGAGCCACGGCGCTGGTGGATAGAGGAAGGGCAACAGACATTACCTACCTGGACTTGTGCAAAGCCTTTGACACAGTCCCACATGACATCCTTGTCTCTAAGCCGCAGGGACAAGGATTTGACGGAAGGACCACTTGCTGGATAAGGAACTGGCTAGATGGCGGCACTCAAAGAGTAGTGGTCAATGGCTCAATGTCCAAGTGGAGACCAGTGACAAGTGGTGTTCCACAGGGGTCAGTACTGGGACCAGTGTTGTTTAACATCTTTGTTGGAGACATGGACAGTGGGATGGAGTGCACCCTCAGCAAGTTTGCTGATGACACCAAGCTGTGTGGTGTGGTGGACATGCCGGAGGGAAGGGATGCCATCCAGAGGGACCTTGACAGGCTGGAGAGGTGGGCCCATGCAAACCTCATGAAATTTAACAAGGTCAAGTGCAAGGTCCTGCACATGGGTCGAGGCAATCGCAAGCACAAATACAGGCTGGGCAGAGAATGGATAGAGAGCAGCTCTGAGGAGAAGGACTTGGGGGTATTGGTGGATGAGAAGCTCAACATGAGCCAGCAGTGTGCGCTTGCTACGCAGAAAGCGAACTGTGTGCTGGGCTGCATCAAGAGAAGCATTAGCAGCAGGTCAAGGGAGGTGATTCTCCCCCTCTACTCTGCTCTCGTGAGACCCCACCTTGAGTACTGTGTTCAGATGTGGGGCCCCCAACATAAAAAAGACCTGGACCTGTTGGAGAGAGTCCAGAGTAGAGCCACAAAATTAATCAGAGGGCTAGAGCACCTCCCCTATGAGGACAGCCTGAAAGAGTTGGGGCTGTTCAGCCTGGAGAAGAGAAGGCTCCGAGGAGACTTACTAGCAGCCTTCCAGTACCCGAAGGGGGCCTACAGGAGAGATCGGGAGGCACTCTTGATCAGGGAGTGTAGTGAGAGGACAAGGGGTAACGGGTATAAGCTAAAAGAGGGTAAATTTAGGTTAGACATTAGGAAGAAATTTTTCACTATGAGGGTGGTGAGACACTGGAACAGGTTGCCCAGAGAAGTTGTGGATGCCCCAGCCCTGGAGGTGTTCAAGGCCAGGCTGGATGAGGCTTTGAGCAGCCTGGTCTAGTGGAGGGTGTCCCTGCCCATGGCACGGGGGTTGGAACTTTATGATCTTTAAGGTCCCTTCCAACCCAAACCATTCTATGATTCTATGATTCTATGATCTCATACAGGTGAGTCTTAAAGTAGTGATTATGGTGGTGCAAGTCCTGAGTAGAAATTTAATTTTACTTGTATTTCCAGTTCTTACATTGATTTCTGTTTCCACATGTAGACAGCACTGTTTGTTGAAGAAAAAAAAGATTAAGAAATAAGCCCAGAATGAACATTTTAGAATCTGGAAGTCATTAATAGTACATAGTCACAGTGAGAAACTTCTCTGGGCTAACCACTGTTTTTGAAAAGTTGACTGACCACTGATTTTGAAGTGTCCTATTCCTGGGGTTTAGGGGGCAGAGTTAAGATTTTTCTGACTTTGGGTAACATTTAGGAAAGAGCTAAATTTCCCTCTCAAGGCAAAGTCCTGGTGTTTGGGAAATGCAGTAACTATTTTTTTTTCTGATAAAAATGTTTTTAGCTTTGAATTTTGGTATAGGCACATGTAATAGATTTATTTAGCTTTTTGAAGGTGGCAGGACAGTTGCACATCAGAAGGGTGTTAAAATGTAACAGTATTGAAACTGGGAAAAGAAAAAGGCTTTTTTGAACAGTGTCAAACTCTTTCAAAAACAGCTTGCGACTCATCAAAGTCTGTTTCCCCTTGACACCTTTTTGATATAACGTTTCTTGCAGTTAATTGCCGGTGAAAAACCTGGTGGCAGTGTGAAACTTTGGAAATTGTGGAAGATCTCTCTCTGTGTATTAATTACTGCTTACAGAAACTATCATACATACTGAACATAGTTTTCTTCTGTGCACCACAGGGAAACTTCAATATGGCATTAAAAATGGCTTGTTCTTCTGTTTGTATTTTTGATCAAAACTACCAAGCTCTCTCTTGCTTTATTTACAGTAATACATAGAAGGAATCCCCAATGTGTAATCAGTGTGAGACACCAAAACTCTTAAAAAAGCAAAACTCATGGGCATCTGTAGTAATGATAATAGTCATTAAAGTTTATCCTTGTGTCTAAAGGGTATTTATATATGCTGCTTGAAGTAGTTAACTAAATCTCTGTATAATTTGCTTTTGTTTGTACAAAAGTATTTTTGAAAGATAGCTACCCCAAGGTTACTGAGAAATTACTGTTAAATGAGAGTTTTATTTTGTCCCTTGGTCTTTCTATGCTATTAATAAGTGATGACACAAAACGGAATTAAAACTCTAATAGAAATCTTAAGAAATGACTGCAATAACAGGATAATATTAATTAAAAGTAAAATAATGGTCCTCAACCACTAGGCATATTCTAAATATTATCTTCTGTTTTAAGGCTAGATTCTAACGTAATATTCAGATTGCAGTTAATTTTCCAGCAGTTCTCTTAAAAAAAATAAATAATTTCTTCTTCAATAGGTTTGCTGCATCACTGACACATAGGTTATCACTTACTATTTTGTTGGTGGGAATTTTTGTATTTTTAGAAGAGCAGCTAGAGCCTACATAGAACATTCTCTAGGATGTTTTTGCTGCATATTTAGTGGGTTACATACATTCCTGGCCACTCCCTAGTGGTCTTGAGCAAATCAGCTTCCCTAGCTTCCAGTTTCTAGTTTAAAAAGCTAAGCGATAGTCTGTATTTTAGAGTCTGATTATCATTCCTGTCGTCACATCCTTGAAATTATTTTTCTAGAAATGGTGAACAACATTCTCATCTGCTATGTAGCAATTATAATTGTTTTAACCTCCGAAAATCTGATTTAACATGCTGTCAAGCTGTATGGTAGTTATTTTTTTCATCTACTTGGCAACTACTCTTCCTTCGCGGAAATGTTACACAAAATGCTGGGCAACGAAGAGTAAAGCCCACTACTTAGGTTTCACCTAACTGAAATTAATTTTGGAGAAGGGGGAGAGTCGGATAGAACATGAGTAAGTTCTAATAAATCAAATTTGTTCTGAGATTAGAGTGTTCATGAAGTAGCTTGACAAGCAATTAACTACATTAACTGACAGCTGGATTCCTAAATGTGGCAAAACCCAGACAGCATCCATATATCTAAAAACCACCTTTTCTATAGAGCCTGTTTAGCCTTGACTGAGCTGAAATTATATCATTTGGAGCACAGTGTAATACTTTGTTTTCAAAAGTATCTTTGTTTTTTGGATAAGACAAAAGCAGGAGACCAATTGTAGCAGACTCCCTGTTTCACTAAAACACAAATTAATTTCCTGCTGCAGGATATCATCTCTCTCCATCACAGTGCTGGTTTTCAGAAGACGGATTTAAGGCAAACTGCTTTATGACATCACCCTTGCCCTTCTTCTTTTTTTCCTGCATCCTACTATCTTCCCAGTCCTGCAGTGGACAATCAACTTATTTTATTCCACTAGACTACACACTTCCCCCTGTACAAGATGCATCCTCAGTAGCAAAATAAGTTTTCAATTTGAATATGAGGTTCCCACTCACCATATTAATAGATGCTTTTCTAAAATAATTAAATAAACAAGTAGAAATACTGGTATGCATTAATATTTAATAGGCACAAAGTTATGTTTCATTTCAACTTAAAGCTAATTAAATGGCTTGCAGTCAGTGTTCTTAGGATGACATAACTCTGGAGGAAAAATGATATTAAACATTCAACAGTTACTTCTGTTATAAATTAGTTCATTTGTTTTCTATCTTTGTGCAATTGGTAAAAGCATCTAGAAACTACAACCTTTATCAAAACATTCAGAGTTTAAATCTCATAAGATAGTCTTGTAGAAAGAGAACTTTTGTTCTCTTTTTAATAAAAACAAAACTTTTAGCTAGTCAAAGGTAAAATAATTCAGACGAAATAAAAGATGAATCAAAATCTCATTGTACCAGCTGAAAAATAAACCTGTGCAACTTTTTATATCTGGTTTGAGCCACCTATAATAACTTCTTTATATGCAGGTGGAACATGACTAATCAGTTTCTGGGATTTCAAAGTGATTTAATTTAATTTTAGGATTTGAATTTAATTTTGGGCTATCAATCAGTGCAGTGCCTAGGCAAGATTATGGATCCAATGCTCAGGCTATTGTTCAAAGGGAAAGATCTCATTGGCTTCACCAGTGTGTATCTGTGTCCGTTAATATTTCATATTTATACATTTATCACAAGAGTAATAGTACATTACGCTGTCAGAAATACTGGACTCTGATTCTGAGAGGTCTTACATGGTGTAGATTCCTGATGCCTAGACAGAATCCATTAATCAAAGAGGGGCTAAAACTTTGATTATTAGTATAAAATTGCTTCCTTAGAGACAGAGACTTTATATACAGAGACTGAAAACAGAATCCCCAAGACTCCAACAAGCAGAGTTAGGGTATGGGGAAACACTGGCAAACAGCAGCTGAAAATCCCTTGTTGAATAGTTGAAATCCCTTGTTTAAAATTTCATATTCAAATGTTGTGATAAACACAGAAGCATTTAAGAAGCAACTTGGAATCTTATATATCGTGCATGTTCTGTATTTAAAAACAAAAATCCACTATTTTGTGAGAAGTCATAAAAGGACCATTTTTAACATAGTGTACTTTCCATTCAGAGTATGAAAGAGGACTTTCAGCTTTTTATTGTGCCAACAATAATCCAGACAGTCCTTTTTTTTTTTTTTTGGTTATAGATATTTTCTATAAACTACTTACATTGGATAAAGCAATTGTAATGTACTTCTCTCAGTATTTGTTATATTTACAAACATCCAGTGTTACAGGGAAAATAGTAACTTGCCCAGATCTCTGAGAAGGGAGGATGGTGCTCTCAGTCTGGATTTCCATGTCCAGATGGCTACAATGAGGGTTAACAAATCAGGTGATTTTGCGCACCTATACTTCTGTTTTATAACTGAGCCCTGTTCATCAGTCCCCAAACAGCAGATCTAATGACGTTTTGTTTCCTACAGACTTATAATGAGTACTAAAGTTCTCTCACTGCACAATGTCATTGTAATTAGGCTGGTCTTTACTACCTGTCCCCTGTGTGAAACATACCTTCCTATGGCCCCTAAATGTGCCACGGTAAACACTGGTCCCTTCCACATGTCCAGCAATTTGAACGTCATACACCAGCTGTTTCCCTACTCCTTCTCCGTCTTTGCTTGGCTAGTCAAGTAAGTGTCAGTCCTTGATGTTATTAATGTAAAGCTACATACCGGCTGCCTGGCCTGGTAAATATATCCTGGTTGCTTAGGTACTGGCAGTCAAATGAATGAGGATTACACATGAGCTCACAATTTAGCTGTTCCCACATAGAAGCATCACAAAGATATATTTTTTTACCCTGGCGTCAATTTTCATTCAGCTTGTAGGGGGATAATCTTTTGAAGATTTTTATCCTTTTGTTTCCTGCTACTGTAGTTAGGTACTTGGTTCAAAATACAGCAAGATAAATCTGGCAAACAAACACATTCTGCATGAATATGTAAGTTATTTTTCCCTAGGAAAACAACCTACACAATAAATTTAGTGATTACAGGTTTTAGGCTCCTTGAACCTCATATTCTCCATTTAAAAATTGTTAAACTGGCCTGTCACTTACTCAAATACAAATATACCTTCCTTTTTGTAACTTCTATTTCTTTGAGTCACAGTTAACAATAATGTGTTCCATTTCAAAGGCAAAGCAATTCTGTTTTCTCTTTAAAGTCAGACCAACCTAAGTATAGTTATTGGCTCTAAACTCTTCATTCTCTTCAATTTCTTTTACTTGATTTCAGTGACATACTGTTGATTTCCTTTTAATGTCTTTGCACATGAAATCTGCTCTAGTATGGAAGTCTGGTATAACATTTTTGGTTCATTTTTAATGATACCTAGGTCTGTGTGACCTTCTGTATTAGGAACGTATTTTTTCTTTATGAAAAGGGACTGCAGTAGTAAGATCTAACAGAATCTAGAAAAATGTTGGTATATATTCTTTGCGCATCAATGGTGCATATTAGTATTGCTGCAATACTGAAAATTTGTTTCTGAAATCAGTATCGATACACTTTTAAGCCTTTAAAAACTTTACACTCTTTCTAGTCTCTCCCCTCTTTTTAAATTGTTAGATGAAGCAGATCTACAGTATCACCCAAAGGAGTCAGATTTGAGCTATTTTTAATGGGGAGACACATGATGACACATAAAACCCTAATTGCTGCTTCCTCCTGTTTATTCTGTTTGTTTCTGATTCTCTGAACTGAGGGAGAATGGCGGCGTGAAAGACACCGCTTTTCACAAGGTTAGCTCATGAGCCTGTAGAGTCGTAGAGGTCAAAACAGGGTCTTGATCTGCACCTAGATAGCTACAGAGTTAACAGTAAGGAAAGGAACATCTGATTTAATGTATTTACAGCTCTAATAACCGAGTTGCTACATTCTACTTTTCCATAGTTTTTTGGTAATTTCCACATGCTGTATGTGCAGCAGGTTAACAAGGAGATTGGTGGTCTCTGAAGACTCTAATTCTGAAAAGACAGAATTTTATCAATACATTTCAATAAGTAAAACTTAACTTTCTTGTTACTTGTTTATTCAGACAAGATCGGTACTGATACATGTGCACAATATGAGACCATCTGGCACAGAATGGCAAATGTCTATACTATTAAATTCTCTTTTCCTTTGAACAGGGTGACTGCAAACATATTGTCTGTTGCTAATGATTTCTGGCCTGTGCTAACACCCGGAGCACACTCTGGAACTTCTTGCAAGGGTACTAACAGGAACAGACCACAGTCATGCCATGGACCATTTTGATAAATTAAAAATATCGAAACAATTTATTTCCTTTACTTGGGAACAATATCTGATTTTTTTTAAATTCCTACTGTAAATATGTCCTATACAAATGTCCAATCAAACCTTTCAACTGCTGACCTCGCCAACCAATTGTACATAAATCTGCAAAAGGAACAGATTTTCCATCATGCCCTCCACTTTTCCCTCATACAGCTCTCTGCCTTCATCATTTTGTGATGTGATGAGAACTTTGGTAACAGCTAGCCTTCATCCAGCACCCCACTCACAGACACAGAATAAGATCTGTCTGCTTTGGCTGGGTGACATGAAACAGACTTTTGGAGCTAAATCTCTGTTATGTGACAGTTCACATCTTCTTTACTAGTTTTCCCAGAGGTCTAAACCTAGCTGTTGCCTTAAAAGAGTGACAAAATGTAAACTCACGTCCTGTTATTTTTATTTTTAACAGAACACCTCCCCGTGAAGCTGGAAGTTTCCTACATTCCTTTAAGAATCTGTTGGGAGGATACAAGTTGTATTACTTTTTTGTAAATTTGAATCTAGTACATAATAAGCAGTGAACACTGAATAATACAAATTGAGAATAAGAAACTTTTTGAATATAACTGCATTTAAAATATGTTTTGCATCCAACTTGTAAACGTTTCCTAGTATTCCTGTTCCTTTGAACATTTGAGGGTTAGAAGCAAACTGATCCTGCAGAACATAATAAAATTGGTTTCGTTCTCTTATTTTTAAACAAACCAGCTCATGGATATTTACCAGATCTGTTTTACTCAGGAGCCCCTCAAATCCTGACAGGATTATACTTCCTACGGTGCCCCTTAAAGTAGAGGAAAACGGCATGAATTAGTCAATCAGCTCCAGTGCTTCACTCTGCATCAGCTCACATCACAAACTAGTTTTTCAAAGAGGGATACTCTATGTAAATCACTTCATAGCTTTGCTAATTTCACCCCTCCAAGATCCAAGCACGACACAGTACTGCCGCCTCTGGTGCAGAACTGTCCACATCAGAGTTTCACTTTGTGGTCTCTTATTCTTTAGTGATTCCCTAAATTTGAAACTCTTTTGAGCTTTGTCAGTCCTCCATAGCTCTTGTAAATAGCTTCATCTTTTCATGTAAGATGACTTTCTCCTTAGGGGAGAAAAAATAAAGCACACAGCATAAATGGACCTAGGTAGAAAAATTTAAAAAAAACAACAGACTTCTCATAAGCCTCATAAGACTTTCTCATATGAGAAAAAATGTTCATCCTTTCATCCCTTACTGGAGAGTTTTAATACTACCAGAATTAGGGGGCCAAGGTGCACTTCTCAACGGGAGATGTGAGTACATAGATCAGTATGAGTTTATAAATTTTAAATGTTATTGTTGCTCTGATCCACCATTTTCAGTAAGGTTTTCACCAGGCAACCCCATGAATGGGTTTTGGAGCAAGGGTTTGTAAACTGTCTGTGATATCAAACTATTTTAATGCAGCATTTTCATCTTAGTTTCTTGAAGAAATGAGATGTATGCAGGAATACTGTCTCTCCATCTGTATATTTGTAAATATCTCCTAATAACTTTAGAACGTGTTGGTCATTTCAGTTAAATTTGGCTGACAGTAAAATTGTCAAGGGTATTCCATTACTATTAATCCAGTAAAAATTGGTAACTGAGTAGAGAGACACTAGTGAAGGAAAGTAGTTGTAACTCTGGCCTGTGTTTCTCAGTGAATGAAGCAAAGAGCTACCTAATCAATATATTTGCAGCTGTGAACTAAACCCAGCATTTTTTTCTACTGAATATAAGGGAAAAAAGGAGGGAACCTTGTGCAAGAGAGAAAAGAGGGCTTTAGGGACATGACAGGAAATGGGGCTGCTGGAGAAATGAATTATTAGGAAATATAGAACACTACCCCATAAAATTTGAATTTTGTGCAACACCTTCTCTTCACTAGGCGTGTCATAATAGCATCAGTGGATCAGAAAATGACAATGACAAGAGTGAGGTGTTAGTACAAAGTTTGTTGCTTAAGTGCCTTTGAGTATAAGGGTGAGAAAGATTTCAAGCAGCTGACACAGCAGGGGCTGCTGGTAGGCAGGGCAGGTGCCAAAGACAGCACAGAGGGATTTGTCTGAAGCAGGTTTTTAAATTACAAGCAGGAGGTCCATCACTGGAGCATGATAGCTGAAGAGTGGCATCTATGAGAAATAGTCGCTTTTCCTGATTTCCAGTGAGGTCCACCTGGGACCTGCTGCCTAACCCAGACACAAAATACAGCGATTAAGACACATGGACTCCTTTTCCTCTGAGAGGCAGCATCTTCAGGCTGCTACTGCATTAAATCTACAATCTGAGACTGAAAAAACACAGCCTGACACAGCAACTTTGAAAGGTTGCTGACCCTGCATTGTAGCTTTTACTTTGGGTATAATCCAAACTAAAAGTTGCTTTTTCTCTTGTTTGGGTAGTTATAATGATTCAGTAAGAACCACTCCTTTCCTAATTTGCTGCAAGAGAATAGGAAGTCTGGAGGGAGAAAGGTAAGCTTGCGAAAGGTGCATTTTTTTCAGACCATTGTTTTGGTGAAAACTGTTGAAACTGAATCTGCACTAGACTTAGAGACCTTGATTCACGCTGAAACCTAATCTGCTACTTGGTGCCATTCATTTTGCATAGCTGTATTCAAGGAAGTTAAATAACTGACTGGCACATTAGCTTTGAAGGTTTGTGGTAAAGCAAGTGAATAATAATTTTGAATACACTGCCACTGCATATATATGAGAGTTAAAGCACATAGATAAATGGATAGATAGACAGACAGATGGATAGAGTTAGCAATCACCAAAATAGCTAGTGAAAAGGGGAAGCTGTGAAAGACCGTCTCCCCTCAAAGAACAGGCTTTATGGAAGGATACGTGTTGATTCTGCTTCCCTTCCTTAAGTCTCTAAGAATAAAAAATATTAGCAGAGATTCTTTAGTGGTGAGCATGTGCCAAAGTAATCACCATTTTTGTATTTAGAAGTGTAGCTAAAATAAAAAATTTATGTGGAAGATGCTCTCTGTGTGAGTAGGCATGTAAGTAATACATAAATGTGTATCGGCATATGTATAGTAACTGTGGGCAGAATTTCCTTCCTCTGATCTGCATTGCAGATATCCTGTCTACATTGGGAAACTTGTTGGATATTCTGTAGTCATTTGGAATACAGAGCAGCCTGACAAAATTTGCATCAGAATTCTAGAATTTATATGATGAGAGTATTTTTTCCTAGATATCTAGTGACAGTTGTTTGCTGTTTTTATGCAGCTTTCTTGTTCTCATTATTTATTTATTCATTCATTTATTCATCCACTCCTTAATTGTATCATTTCTAGGATACGGGGTTTTGTTAACTGAAACTTTCAGGATTTGACCATTAAAATAAATTTAACTGATTCAGTTTCATTTAAAAAAATGAAAAGATGAGAGTTTTTACCATGTACTTCAGTGATTATTTAATCTATATCTGAAAGAGTTTACAGGATCATGACCTTATAGTCTAATGCATCTTTTACCCCATTATCACTTTTTAGAGCTAAGTGAAAAATTACAGAAATTAGATTTTTTGTGTGTGATGTTGTTAATAGGGCATTATAATTTCCTATAGAATTTAATTACATTCCTGAGGATTAATAATCTTTTTTATATACATAGCAACATTTCAAATACATAAACAAATAATTACATATTAGCATGTTCATGAACAAACAAGGATATCTTAATACCAATTTATTTCAGAGCAAGTTAATGGATTAGGTAACCAGAAAGTATTTCAGTGGGTTATTGGTGGCACCGCTGTGTATAGCTAAAGTTAGTGATGCCTTTGACTTTGTACCAATTGTAGCAAATCTTATTTCAGGCACAAGATCTGACACTTTTAATATTTTGATGTCTTCAAGAATCCCCAGGGAAATAATTCTTTTTCCTTCAAGGAAAACTGCAATGCAATCCAGAGCAATGAAAAATGAAGACCTCAGTTTTCCGAGAGCTTTAGGATAACAGTTTGAATCCTTATTGTTTTAAAGTCACTTTGAAACTTCTAGAAATTTACAATTTTTAATATAGAATTAAGGCAGAAGTATGCATATTCCTTGTTTCATAAGAACTGTGTTTGTTTTGTTGTTTTTTGTTCTTAAAAGAAAACATATTCTGTGAATCTAAGAACTATTCTTTTGACCTGGACCTCAAACTTATCATCTACATATGCATCAATAAATGTATTGTAATTATATCAACTATTGTCTGTCTGGAAGTTGAAAACAGATTTTTGCTGAAACATTTTGCACTAAATTAGGGGTTTTTTAATGTAAATTTCTTGACTGTACTCTGTCATTTCCATGCATTTTAATTTATTATGACATAAGCCTAACAATTTCTGTTGCCCATACTTTATAGGTTGTTTACTACAAGAAGTTGCTCAACACAAATTTGTTTGTGTAGGAACTACTATCGAAGATTGACATAGCTCTTCTTCACGATGTTGTAAAAACTTATTTTATATGTTGTCTTTAATATACAGTATCACAAGCACTTTTATGAAAAAAAAGACAATTTTAGATAAAATTTTTGTCTCAATTACAATGGAAGATCATTGCAAAGAGGTGAAACATTACAAAAAGGGGGAGATACACAACAGCAAACGATAACTGAGAAAGTATAATATTTCACATGTTAAAATGAAAATAATTTTTACTACCTGCCTAGGAGAGCATAGAATAAAATTAGAAAGAGATATAAATATTTCATGGTTATATTCTATGTGTTACTGTCTTTAGGTTTGGTCGATTTACCTTAAAATCTCTTCTTCTATCCAAGTGTGGTCTAAACAGGAATATATTAAAGACAAAAAATTATCTTGCTTTCTTTAACTGGTTAAAATTGTGTAAGAACTGTCTGCACGCAAGAGGAAGAAGTTGAGATCAAGTTTGTAAAATCCGGAATTGTTTGGGCTGTACCACTAAGTTTAAACTTCTTAGCTACTGTTTCTATTTTCTCCCCAAATTTGCCTTTGCCATCACTCACTTTCTGTTTGCTCTTTGAATAAAACTTAAGATTTAGATAAGACTAATGAAAAAGAACTTTTTCATAAAAAAGGATGTTATCACGATTCATCCATAAACTCTTTAAGTTATAGAGCACCACTAACTGGGAGGAGTATATATACACGATAAAGAAATGATAAACAGAAATGAAATTCAAACTTTGCACTCATTCACTTGATTTATGCTAATGACTGAAGTTTTCCTTATGAACTTTAACAAATTGACTCTGCCCTTAATGAATTTTTTATTTTTCAGATTAAGAAACAAAGGTAGAAAAACTAGAAGTCAATATAAGAACACTACTAATAGCATTGTAATAACAAAAATTAATTTCAAGACAGAATATCAGGAAATATGAGAAGTTTTGATTTTTCATTTGTTGAAGGCCTGATAATTACCATGAAGTGTGGCTAACATGTTGAGAGAAGTGATTCTCCTCCTCTACTCTGCTCTCGTGAGACCCCACCTGGAGTACTGCGTCCAGCTCTGGAGTCCTCAGCACAAGAGGGACCTGGACTTACTCAAGTAGCTCCAGAGGAAAGCCACGAAGTTGGTCAGAGGGCTGGAGCACCTCCCCTATGAGGACAGGCTGAGAGAGTTGGGGTTGTTCAGCCTGGAAAAGAGAAGACTCTGAGGAAACCTTATAGCAGCCTTCCAGTACCTAAAGGGGGCCTACAGGAGAGATGGGGAGGCACTCTTGATCAGGGAGTGTAGTGATAGGACAAGGGGTAACAGTTTTAAGCTGAAAGAGGGTAGATTTAGATTAGATATTAGGAAGACATTTTTTACTATGAGGGTGGTGAGACACTGGAACAGGTTGCCCAGAGGAGCTGTGGATGTCCCATCCCTGGAGGTGTTCAAGGCCAGGCTGGATGAGGCTTTGAGCAACCTGAGCTAGTTGGAGGTGTCCCAGCCCATGGCAGGGGGGTTGGAACTTGATGATCTTTAAGGTCCCTTCCAACACAAACCATTCTATCATTCACTGTTTTTTATTTTACAGCTCTCTTCGAGGTACATTTATACTGCACTGTACTTTTTCCAAGTATGAGATTGCTGTCCTTTGCTAGTTGTGAGTGTTCTCTGAAAACTACAGATAGCACCTCAGGTAGCAAAACAGAATTCATCTGACAAGGGAAATATCATTCAGCAGATAATGTAGGCTATGATGTCCTGAACATTTAGGAGGAACAAAAACAACAACAGGCAGCAGTTCCCATTTCTGTGCAAGTCAACTGTCCCTACATTCAGCTGCAGTAGTAGCTGCCTTCCACTCCTGAGCTGTAGGCAAAGTATATTTTTATCAGTCATTCTGCATTTGTACTCTGTCTTGGATCTAACCTAGTTAGACTTGATAGACATCCACCTTATTTGAGAAAAACCTTAGTTTAGGTTCATTGCAGGACAGGCCAGGACAACTACAGGCTGTCCCAGAGCCTTTTCTTCTGAAAAAGGTACAAGTCAAAAATCTAGCTTCAAACTCTTATTCTAAAAATGTTGATGGAACTCTTTGACATTGAGAAGGAAGTGGTAGCTGATGGCTTGTGGCAGTGGGCAAGGAGGTTTATTGTTTGATGAACATGGAAAACTTAGCTGCAGTTAAAAGAAGGATTAAAGTGTATTTACTAACATTTATTTGGTAACAGAGGCATCGATGATAGCTGGTTTTGCTCTCCTTTGGCTTCTGGCTCAGTGGCAGCAAGAACAACACAGCACGAGAACATGTGGGCATAAAAGAACAGTGGGAAGTATTCAAGAAAGGAAAACAGCAAGTAAACAATACCAAAGCTAAGCAAATAAATAAAAGGATGTATAAAGCTGACTAAATAAGGCAAAATGCTAAATAAAATATACAAGAAAACCGAAAACAAATCAAAAGCTTTTAAGATACTCGGTTACCATGGGAGCATTTTCTAAAGTAGACAGTGCAACAGAAAAATAAGGTTCAGACTTATCTCTGAAACAAGTCCATAAACAGGGTCTTTTTAAGAGCCACAGCCAGACAAGTCTTGTAGAGATCCTTCCACCCATTTTAGCCATTCATTTCCTTCAGTGTTTGTATTATTTTTCTATCACAATAAAAACTGGTCATGAATATTTGACTCAGAATGAACTACAGGTGAAAAAAGAGAGTCACGCCCAAGAAGAGTCAATAGACTCAGTTAAGGGTAACCAATAATCTGGTGACTGAAGCAGTTAATGTGAGATGAGGGTGATGTGAGCAGGCTCCCAGAGCTGGATACTAATGTGAGGATAATAGAACTCTTTCCTCAGTAGCCTCCCATTCCCCAACTCCATGTCATGTCTGGACAGGCTCTAAGACAGAGAAAAAATCACACACATGTACACACAGCTGCTACTGTAGATATGGTCACATCTTTGTGCTGGAGCAGGTAATGCGAAGTCACAGTGCTTTGAGTTACAGCTAGGAAGGCAAGACACAAGAGAAGGAGCCTGAAGACAGAATAATCAGTTCTGCCATCTTGATAAATACGCATCTATGGATGCCTACATGTGCATCTCCCAGGTCGTAGGGGACCATGTTAGCTGTCGTTCTGCTTTTTACTAGATCTTGTTTCTTGACTGTTCTTCCTTCCTCCCCTAAAACAACCAAAAACACCACTAAAATTTGATAGTTTTTTGGCTGTCTCCTTTTTTGAAACTTCCAAACTGTAGCTAGGGCTGCCTTGTAAAAATATGAGTTCACAACGAGCACTGCAATACTCCTAATTCAGACATATTTCTTGAGTGTGGTTACATACCACGTAAACTGCAGAGATCCTGATTCTGCGTTGCATAAGGAAAAGCAGGAGTTTTCTTCACCTTGACCTGGGCAGCACTGATACGCTACTGAATGGCTTCCTCTCCAAAATGTGTGATTCTCTGCAGTGCATGTGCCACAGTCACTAATGTGTATTTTTTTAAGATACTATTTTTATCTTCTCAAAATAAGTAAGTATACTTTTAAGAAGGACTGTAATGTACACCTATCTCTTTCAATTCTTCTGTTGTCTTATGTTCCTATCACGACAAGCATCTAAGAAATACTCTTTTAAGATTTCACAGCTCAGTTCCTAATATTACTAATCCTAATGTCTTCTATTTGGTCAGAGGTGAGACTACAGAAAAAATATCTCTTAATTGCAGAGAATTTTCCAGTTCAAAAATGACAACTAATTTCCGGTTTCACTCATTTTGTGAGAAAATTTCTGCTCCTCTTTAGAATGGATTACCTAGTGGTTAATGAGGAATGCCCTCATATTGCTGCCTTTCTACCAGGTGATATTCCAAGAGATGTCTCTTTCCTTTATTTACAGAAAATTTTTAATTAATTTTTAGAAACCTAGTTAGCTTTGAGAGCTCTATTTCTAACAAATACAGTTGAAATTCTCTAACTACAAGTTTAATAGAGGCATCAGGGGAATAATGCACACACATGCACATGCATATACACACTAGTGGAACTCTATACTCCACAGCCATTCAGTTTCACAATCCTAGATTTCATCATTAAAATAATGAAAAAGACTAAATTCACGCCCACTTTACCAGTATCAAATAGACGGAGAACCTTCAGATTCTAAGACATCAACTTTTTCTCCATCAACATTTTTCTAGTCAGCAATATACTGCATTTTATCTTTCACTGCTATATCAAATAATTTAGAAGCTGTCACTTCTTTTCTCATAATCCCTGTTTTTACAGAACAAAGTTTCTAAGAGGCTGGAGAGACACATACACACATAAAATTGCCTTTGCAGTAAGGTCTTTGCATCTTTTAAATTAAATGTCACTGTTACTTTTATTTATTTATCCTTTTAAATTTGATCATGATAATGCAAATATTATTAACTCTGTTGCACAGGGAATTCAACTGAAATACCCTAGGTTGTGTTAAAAAGGCATGGCTGAATACGGATTTAAAATCATTGTATACCATAATTTACCATCTTATTGTCTCTGCTTTGCTTGACTGCAACACTTTTCCTAGGTAGTTTGATGTTAGCCTTGCTCATCGTGTTACTTTCTATTGACAACTTGAGCTGCCATGAAAGTGTAAAGAATGATGGTGTCCCTATAAACTTTTCTAATAAACTCTGTTACAATTGCATTTAAGCTTCATTTATCCAAGCACCGTGTCAAGCATTTAAGCCTTGTTGGTTAAAGAGCAACATGCTAGAGTCCACCTAACAGTCACCGGTATGTAAGGACTGCAATCTATGGAGTCTTTTGCACATATAATACTAAACGCCTGTGAACATAATCACTCTTTGTTTGGCAGAAGTGTCCTTTATTTGTATCTTGTAATCGAGATTCTGAAAAGAGGTTTCATGGAGAGCTATTTGTAAATTCAGTAAGATTCATTTGAATTCCATGCATCATATTCACTATGCAGTCCTTGTAACATTAGCACTGTTCATCCTTTAGCTCAGTTCAGCAAATATGCTTATTTTGATTTTACAAACTTATAATCATTTAGATCTAAACTGTAAACTCCTTTTGTTTACCTTCGTTCATGCATATGGAGGAGGCCTTACAACAGTGTGTAAGGTTTTGTCTTTCTAAATTTTTTCCTCACAGACTCTGAAGGCATTCTAACGAGACTGCACTGCCATTACTAGCAAAATCTGTAAAACTTACTTGTTAACAAGACACATATAAAAATGTTGGCAAGGGGACAATATGTGTTTTATTTTGATAACGCCACTTCTCAATTTGATAAAAGCAAGAAAGTGCACTTCCAATTGCCTTAGGTGTTGTGAATAACCACACAGAGTAAGAAATATCACCTCTATCCTTAGGTTCATTTTTTAGAAAATAATAATTTTCTTTTATTAAAAATAAGAGCATCTACAGATACCCAAAAGTGATATTCCAAAGCCCATTGTTATACAATTCATTTTCTGTTGCGTAAAGTTTTCTGCACTGTAGGACAATTGGTGAGTGCAATAAAATGTCCTCCATCAATCTTTGTCATAACTCATTGCTTGTTTCCTTGAGTATAGTGTATAAGTCAGCTGGAAGGCAATCTTTTTTTCTTTAGATAACAGCAGCCATCCAGACGTTGTATTGCAGCTGTCAGAAGTTCAAATAAAATGTGGACAGTAGATGTCATCTACTATGTTCTGGGAGGAGACAGTAAATCCTATTTAGCCATCTATGCTTTCCATGTCAATTCTCAAAATCTTAAAACTAGTCAGGGGAACACGTATGAGCCAATTTTTTCATTCACCGTTGTACATACGTATTCCTGTTGCCATATATATGTGACCCATATGCATAATTTTACTTATGATAATGTTTGTAGTTTAGACACATTTTTTCTCACATTCTTAAGTGTATTGGCAAATGCAAATTCTTTTAAAAATCAAATAATAGTCTCCAGAAAAGTTGCACACTATTTCCAGGTGTTTAAATAGGCATAGAAGATAGCATGCTTCTCCATAGAGTTACTTGAACTAACACTACTATTCACTTAGGATTCAGACATAGTGCATTCACTGCACAAGAATGGGAGAAATCAGGCAAGTAAATTATGCAGTAGGTATTTAAAATTTTATAAGACAAATAAATATTTTTGCTGATAACAATAAAAAAAAGCTAACATATTTGCATATACATTGCTGCTGGCAGGGACTCAGACGCAGACCAATATGATCATGCTGTAGCCATTTATTATGCCTCGATTACACACTTTTATACAGAGCTCATGCAAATTTGGCAATTACTAATTGGATACAATGATTTTAAAATCCTAAAGACAAAGTTACTATTGGGTAACTTTGGTCCTGGGAGAGGGACCCTTAACATTACCTAATCATGCTGATTGTTTACCTCCAGTTCCTCCTTATCTCACTCACATTCTGTACAATTGCTTTCTTTCTTGTCCCTTGCAGGTGCTATTTTCTCCTGTAGTAGAAGTCAACTACATGAGGACCTTCTTCTAAAAAAGGTTCTGACAAACATGAGTATTTTTCTCCTAAGAAGATTCTTACAAACATAACTATTTTTCTTCTAAGAAAGTTCTCATAAACATAAGCATTTTTCTTCTAAAAAGGTTTCCCACAATATGTCTCACATTAAAAATGTGTAAAACAGGAGACACAATGATTGTTGTCTCAAGACCATTCAAGTTGTAAATTTATAGAATTTGATTTAGTGGGATAAGTCACAGGATGGAGTATTTGTGTGTATCCAGAAAAAGTTCGTAAAAGTTTACAAAAGTCAAAGTCCTGCTTATAAAACAATCACACAGGAATTAAATAGTAAGCACATCTATTGCTAGAGGAACAGTTTTGATTGCAGTTCAGAAAACTAAGTTATAACCTAGTAAAATTAACTTTTTCACATTGTGTTTTAGTAGGAGAAAAATTGCGTACCCTTAAAATTGGAAGGCTGTAAAATAAATATTCCAAGTTACAACATTTGAACTGATATTACACATTCATCATTTTGATTACGTAAAATAGGAGAGAAAAAGGGTGAAAGAGGATAGATATACCCCTAGAAAATGGTTAAGAGGCTTTGCATTCTAGGTAAATTTTACAAAATCTCTTGGATGTCTTGCTGCAGTCTGATCTTCAAAAAGACATAGAAGGATATTTTGTCATAAGACAATTTTAGACAGAGGTGCACTGTACCTCAACAGTTACAGAGATCATATGACTTGTTTATTGTCATTCAAAATGTCTGTTGCACATGAAATAAATAACTTAGAAATCATATAACAGCAGTCTCAAGCTCCCCAAAAAAGATAAAGATGGATGATTTTTCAGACTGACAAGGATTGGTAAGAATTTTGAATCATATGAGTGACTTCACTGGGGTCTCTTTAGATAGCAGCCCAGGGAAATGTCTGAGGATGACAATAATTTCATCAAGGTCAGCTCTGCACCTCTGAATTCGCTGAACTGGAGCACTAAAAGGCTTCATCCCAGCAATGTGTTGTCAAGGTACCGCAGGTAATACTTTTAGTAAAAACTATTTTTTGCAGTGTTTCTAAGAAATTCCTGTGTGTTTACCTTTCTGTTTCCTTTTCGTCTAGGGCCTGACATGGTACTTAGAACACATCATGCATAAACACTACAAAGGCTTGGTTAAATACAATTCTTCCTTTTGCTGAGTGATAGAAATCCCAATATAGATTGCCTATACTTTTCAATTAACTTGAAAGCCATTTTGTTGACACCAGTATGAGAGGTTTCTGTGCTCCTCAGGCAAGAAAATATGCAGAACGCATAACATTTTTCCCAGTAGTTGCTGAAGAGCTGTATGTCTTAGAACTTCAACAAATGCAGAAAAGCCTTTTGCAAAGGCCAAAACCTATTCTTCATTTACAGGTGCCCTAGTTTCAGCAGAGACAGGGTTAACTTTCTTTGTAGTAGCTAGTGTGAGGCTGTGGTTTAGATTTGTGCTGAGGAGAAGGCTGATAACATACTGATGTTTATTTATATTTGCTGCCAGGACAGTCAAGGACTTTCCAGCTTCTCTGCTGTGCCAGTGTCTGCAGGTGCAGGAGAAGCTGGGAGGGAGCACAGCCCCAATTACCAGCCTAGGATTTGACCTTAGGTTTAGTACTGAGACCCAAATTGTCCAATGGTCTATTCCATATCATGCACGTCATTCCCAGGATATATATGAGTCTGTCTAGAAGTTCTCGCTTTTGCTTCTGTTCTCTCTCTCTCTCTCTGGGTCACCCGTCTCTCAGAGTTGTCTTGCAGTCTTGGCTGTCTCTCATTCTCTCGCACACTTGAGCTCTTACCTCTTTTCTGGGATTGTGGTTTCGGGACTCTCCCTACTCCAGGATCATTAGCCAGGAATGGGCTGAGCCTTGGTCAGTGGGTGATGAGAAGTTTCACTGTGTATCACTCATTTGTGTATTTGTACATTTACATATATTACTATTATTATAATAATTATTAATTTTAATTTTATTGTAGTTTCGTTATTAAATTGTTCTTAATTCAATCAATGAGTCGCTTTTTGCTTTACCCCTTTAATTCTTTCTTCCAACCCCGGGGGAGGGAGAGAGTGAGCACGTGGCTGTGTGGTTTTCAAGTGTTAGCCAGGTTTAAAACCACTACAACAGGCTATGCTGACATAGTTTGGAATGAGAAATAAACTTAAGAATACAGTAACATTAAATCTATACTTACAGCCTGTCAAGAGGACAACTATGTTTTATATACAAACATTTCTCTATATTTATGTGCATGTGCTCTATGAAGCTGCATTCAATGCAACTGAAGTATTAATGTACATGAGTACTTTATTTTTAAAGAATTATCCAAGTTTCAATACACTGTTTTCAGTTATGAATCTATGACAAATAGTAATTTTTGAAGAATAAAAGCATGGGAAATGCATTAATTTGTTTCAACAAATGTGTTTCCAGAAGTATGGAATCAGTATTTATTTCATAATTTAGCATGTTTTACAAACTGTATAGGATTCTTCTGTGTGGTTCACTTTTTACCCTCTTGCCACTACACTACAGACATCTACATTATTTTTTGACAGTCTGCAAGTATTCTTCAATGAGTATTCTCATTGTACTCTTCAAAATGTCAGCTTGCAATGGAAAGAAAAGCTGTTAAAATGGAAAAAAAATAGCCCTTTCTTATGTTTCTGTTGTTAGGAACATATTTTAAATCACTAGTGGGAAGTTAAGCAAGCTTTGCTAGTTTCATGCTGTATCACCTACACAGTGAGAGGAACAAGAACTAAAATCTTGACACTTAATTTGTTTTAAACTTACTTAATAACTAGTATAAGTGTCTTTAAATATTTATTGTTAATTTACAGGTTTGGTTGTTGGTGTTACAGTACATTTTAGAAGTAAATATACATCAGAAAACATCTTGATTATGTTATCTTCAAATTTCTGCTCTTAATGGAGACTGAAATAGATATAGAGGAGACCTGCTACTTGCTTAGCAAAGATACCAACACTGTTCCTGTCTGTGTTGTCTTTCCTGGGGTTTTTTCCTACTTGAATGAACAGGTTGCTTTTAGGATGATAAAACTTTCTTGGGTGCACTTGTGATGTGACAATGGAGAAGGACTTGGTGGTGTTGGTTGATGAGAAGCTCAACATGAGCCAGCAGTGTGCACTTGCAGCCCAGAAAGCAAACTGTGTCCTGGGCTGCATCAAAAGAAGCATTAGCAGCAGGTTGAAGGAGGTGATTCTCCCCCTCTACTCTGCTCTCCTGAGACCCCACCTGGAGTACTGTGTTCAGATGTGAGGCCCCCAACATAAAAAAGACATGGACCTGTTGGAGAGAGTCCAGAGGAGAGCCACGAAATTAGTCAGAGGGCTGGAGCACCTCCCATATAAGGATAGGCTGAGAGAGTTGGGGTTGTTCAACCTGGAGAAGAGAAGGCTCCTGGGAACCTTATAGCAGCCTTCCAGTACCTGAAGGGGGCCTACAGGAGAGATGAGGAAACACTCTTGATCAGGGAGTGTAGTGATAGGACAAGGGGCAACAGTTATAAACGGAAAGAGGGCAGATTTAGATTAGATATTAGGAAGAAATCTTTCACTGTGAGGGTGGTGAGGCACTGGAACAGGTTGCCCAGAGAAGTTGTGGATGCCCCATCCCTGGAGGTGTTCAAGGCCAGGCTGGATGAGGCTTTGAGCAACCTGAGCTAGTAGGAGGTGTCCCTGCCCATGGCAGGGGGGTTGGAACTCTATGATCCTTAAGGTCCTTTCCAACTCTAACCATTCTATGATTCTATGATTCTATGAAATGTCAATATTTTCCTGCATGAAGGGTTGTCAACTGCAACCACAGGCAATCCTTGCAAGGGCTTTCTAAGCAGTGTGTTTCCCCAGCTGCCCACCCTCTGCAAACACACTTTTGTCCGTGTTAGCCGACAAGGCAAAACACCCACCTTGAACAGCCACAAGTCACAATCCTGAACATCAGCTTGAATTTGTATTCATTTTATATTACCTTAATATACTAATCTGCGAGCTGTGGCATCTGAGGAACAGCCACGCCACCCATTCTACAGCCTGTGGTGCAACTGTGTAGCTGAGAGCTGGGATTGACAGTCTCTTAGCTAGCACGTGGCATGAATATTGCAGGAGTATCAGCCAGAACACTTAAATTCATGATAGCATGGTTTGGTTCAGGAATTAATTGTGGTTCCTTCAGATCAGCTCACATTTTTTTTTGAAACAGTTCATTGAGCTCTAATTTTCTGACTTCAACCTCAGTCTTAAAATTACATTATTGGATCATTCAAGTCCAAGAAGCTCAACAAGCTCTCCAAATAATTGAACAAAATAAAATTCCCTTTATGAAAATAAGAAATACATTTTTTCACTAATGAATTTACTATAGTAATAAAAATAAGGAAAACAGGAACAAAATAGACAAGAAAATGCCTTCCTGAAGACCAGCTTCCACAGCTGTCAGATAATTTTTTTCTTTTTACCTTTTTCAAAATAGTTTGAATCTTGCTAAAACAGCTTGCACAGAACAATGTTACTTCAATTTTCACTAAAAATAATACTGCAGCCTTCAGAGCACTGGAAGGCTTCCTCATTTTAATCATTCTCCTTCTGTGAGGAAGCTTAATTTTTCCAGGATTTGGAATATAACTCATTAAGAACATCAAGTCCAGCAAGGTAAAAACCATATAGCTGTTCTGTTGAACTATTCACTCGGTACATCAGGTCACTTCTTAAGAATACCAAGTAAATAAAGATTTATCAGGAATGATAGGCCAAGGTCTTCTGATTTATAAGTAAGGATTTATAGAAATTGAAGAAATTTCTAATTTTTACTGACAAGAATTTTCAGCATCAGTATGAAAAGTGACAGGTCCCTGTCATTATTGAGACTACCCACACCTGTAAAGAAATGGGGAAACACAATCACAGATTCTCTACAATTCGCAAGTGTTGCAATAACACTAAAGAAAATATGCTTACTACCGTCTTGGAACCAGATCATGAATTCAGAAACAAATTAGTCAGGGAGGTACAAGAAATAATTTATTACTCTTGAACAATCAGGCAAGATATAGCCATGGTGAAAATGTTAGTGAGAAGCTCAATGGCAAAGTAGAGTTGTCTTAGTTTGCTCTCTTTTTTTATCTTTTTCTGCAAGATAAATTGTTAAACATAATATCGATTGTGTATGTATGGATTTGTTCACTTATTCTTTGTAGACAGAAATGTGTTGAATACAAAATTTACTGAGAGTAATTTACAAAAATGTATTTAGGAGATATGGAAAATAAGTTAAAAAAAAACCCCAAAAACAAACCAAAAAGATTTGGAGAAACATATTTTCAGCTAGAGCTGGCAGTTTTATTTCAAGTGATGCATTTTATTATCCTCTCTGGATACTTCAGGGAACTAAGGAAACATGCTTTTAGTGAAAAATGTATAGGAAAACAAAAAAAACCCACATTTCCATAAAAGAAAGAAATTTTAACAAAGCATGCCTTGCTCTATGGAATTAGTGTGTCTGTATGTATTTTACAGTCATGTCTATTTGATTCCCAGACATTATATGAAATAATTTTTACCCTTAAGAGTAAAATCAATAATAAACCACTAGCAATAAAGCAGGGATAATTGCCTGTGAATAGATTCTGCATTTTAATTTTTCCTTGTAGCGTCACTTTTTTTTTTTTAAATCCCGTAAGGAAACAAGAGCACACAAATAGAAACTGTTTATTTTAACACTGTATGAAAGGGTCTGCTACATGCTTCAGTCAGACAGTTGCAGAATATGGAACTGAATTCCAGCATTGCAAGCAAGATTTGAGAAAGGTGAGAAAAAATGAGTGGGACACAAAGAGCCCTTCTGTACACACTTAGAATCCAGGCAATCACCAGCCCTTAATCTCTCACAGTCTCAGGTCTCATTTTAACTCTCTTAACATGCAGAGATCTTTGAAAATGAACCATCTCCTTCTGTCAGAAGATGTCCTGCATCCCCCAACCATAAAAGTCTCTGAATGTTTGGAGAGCTTTTCTAGAAATACAGTGCCAGCAACTAGCTTCAGCATGAAAGCAGGATAGTATTTGCATTTTATAATAAGAAATAGCAAAATAACTTTGGTTTCCTAAAGTTTTTTTCTTTTTTTCCTCTTATGTGGCCCTAGGGAAAGAGAAAATTAAAGGAGAGCCTACTAATTTGAAGCATCCAGAATCATGGTCTTCAAGAAGAGTGTTGGAATCACAAGATGCAGGATAAGGTTCCAAGATCCGACAACACTGATTTTGGCACACAAATGAAATATGTAAGAACTTGTTACTTTGAGTAAAGAAATAATATCTTTTAACTTTTTTTTCCAAAGAAGTGTTATGGAAAAAAAAAAAACAACCCAGCTTTGTAACTATATGTCCTGAATATCTTCAGAATCTTTCAAAAAGCTCAAAAAAAAAAAAAAAAAAAA
>WKFP01014995.1:34763-47098 GCA_011057875.1 Pterocles orientalis | reverse complement strand
CCTGAATATCTTCAGAATCTTTCAAAAAGCTCAAAAAAAAAAAAAAAGCAGCTTTTGACTGTCCCTTAAATTATTTACATGGAAGAGTGTCCGAGAATGTTGCTCTAGCTCTCAAAATCAATTTCCCAAAAGTCATCAGGCAAAGAACATGTTCAAGATTCGAATATTGAGCAAAAATACACAGTTTATTTTAAAACTGTCTACAGTTCAAGATTTGAATCTTGAACAAGAGCAGAAACTCTCTCTGACGATAATTTTTAGGTAGTCGAGCCAGTTCAGGAAACAGTTGTGGACATGCTAGTTTTCACTGGCAGTAAGTTAAAATAGTGACAGAAAGCACTTTCACTGTGGTAGTCTTTCCTCCCTCCTATGTACAGGGTGTAGGCAGTGAAGGAAGATGTTTTTCTTGGCAGTTTCGCTCTCATTTGAGGAGACTGTACTGACTCTTCTTTTTTCCCTAAGTTTGCTATTTAATAGCAATTTGGATAAAACTATTTGTATGATGTCTCTTGTACTTTAAAGGGACTGTCCAGCAGATTTATGGGCAATTTGCTATCTAGACAAAAGGGAAAGGGATACATACTAGGTAACTTACGTTAATGCTGGAAAGCATTTGCTGTCTGGGCTGTGTTCCATACAGTAAACAGTAAGATTTGGAAGCAGTTTGTGGTACTTGATCTCAGACCTGGACCACAGTCCCCCTGTGCCTGTGTCTGTGAAGACATAACCTGATGTGTAAAATTTTCTCTGCTTCTGAGCTTCTTCCACTAACTTCTTCAATTTATGAAATTCATGAGGAAAAAAGAAATCAAACATACAGTGTTTGTATTTTTTCTGAAAATAAGAGGTAAGCAGAGGAGAAAGGCCTCGTGTCCTGTTGATTGTAAAACTGCTGCATGATTTCATTATTATCCATAGAGACTCCTTCAGAGTGCGTGGATACATACTGCAACTATGGAGAAATGTATTATATAGAGCATGGTGCAATTTGTGACTATTTTTGCTCATAATTTCACATTGCTTTGAGGAAAATATGTTTAATTAGTTTTGGGAGTTGGACACGACAATGTATACTTATGTAAAAGAAGAGTTTGAACGTTCTTTATTTCTGGAGTACGCAGGTGCAAGATACAGGTGAGAATTCAGTTTAAATATAAACTATCATAAAAAAGATAGATCTCCTTTGTGCACAGATCTTCAAAATTGAGATAGTCAGTCTCTCTTAAATACCAGAAGCAGTCAAGTTACAACAGCACAGAACTTGAAGAAGGCAATTGCGTGTTTTCTAGTAGCCTTGTGCTGCATTGCCCCAGATAACTTCTGAATGCATTTAGGAATTATGTGATGAAAAGTCAAAGTATTTTGCTGTCTTTCCTTGCATATTTTTCTCCTTGAAACTATGAGATTATCCAGTTTTGGTTTAGTTTTTTTTATTATTCTTCAAAGGTTGAAGAAAAACAGTCTCTGTATTGGCATGAGTTACCTACAGAGTTCTGAGTAAATAATTGTTGCATAAAACACATGGAAATCACTAGTAGGTGGCCAAGTTTGGGAAAGGTACTAATTTGCATAGCTCTCTATCATTTAAGCTTACTTCTATTTCTGTAATAAGGTTTGAGACTGAATTGTGAGGCTGTTCAAACTGGAAAGGCAATATGTCAGCAATATTTTGTGTCCAAAAATAATCATCGACAATTAAGAAAAACTATTTGGTTCATAGACATTGAAAGGATAAACTTGCTGCCATTTAAACATGGATTACATGTTTTAGACAGCAGATGTAATCTGTAATGTAGTTACACTGGGTTTATGAAATATTTTTCTTCACCTTTCATTGTAATTACAGCTTAGTAGTGACAGTCCAGACTTCATTATGAAGAAAAGTCTGGGTATTTTTTTGTTTTCAGATGATCCA
Source organism: Pterocles orientalis (assembly GCA_011057875.1). Classification (NCBI taxonomy): domain Eukaryota; kingdom Metazoa; phylum Chordata; class Aves; order Pterocliformes; family Pteroclidae; genus Pterocles; species Pterocles orientalis. The sequence continues at coordinate 45,183 of WKFP01014995.1, read as the reverse complement.
GGAATGAATCTGGATCACTTTGGTCACATTTATTTTCTCTAGTTATTTCATGCATTAGCAATTTTTTTTTTAATTATTTGCTCTTTGGCTTGTTTTTTCTAAGTAACACATATTTTTCTTCTGCTTGACCAAATAACAGCAATATTTTAAATGGGAAGATATTTACTTTCCTTCCAGGAAATTAATGGAAAATTTGTCATTCATGCTACCTTTAATAAAACTTCTGATACTTTCATTAGGAATTCCCAAATTCTTTCAGGATAAATTCAAAGTACAAACATAGCCCACTGAGCTTTTTGCATTTTATCAAACTTTTGTCAAGACTATGAACAGGAGTGTAGGCTTTTCCCTTGCATGCTGATATTATAATAAGTTAGTTAAGTGGGACTCTGACTCTCACTTCTTGCTCCATAGTTCAGCTTCTAAAGTTATCAGAGGACAAGTAAAATTCATCATCTTTCCCTGGACAAATCAGAATAACAGGAAACAAGGATGGCTATCAACTGCTCTAGTGAGCAGACTTGGCTTTGGATAAAAGAGACCATACAGTGTCTGCAGCAAAAAATTAAAAATGGCTTGTCTTAGAAGTTTCTGGACAGCATGCATTCTTCCACAAAGAACACAAGATCACAAAAACACATGAGAAACCACAATGAACAGTCACAAAAGGAAGCGGTGGCAAATTTGAAAGACAGAGCAGACATGCATGGAATACATACATAAGTAGAAAGGATATACATCTTTTCAAAAACAGCAAAGTAAATGAGCACTTTCTGGTCCATTGAGCATATGTCAAATTGTTCATCTATGAAGAAGAATAACTGGGAAAATATTGATGTTATCTCCTGTGTGTGACATATCAGTAAGTTATCTTGTTCCTTCTCCTAACAGTGTGCATTGCACTTTTTAGTCTTTTGAGATTTGTACTGAAATGTGAGTTTTAAAAATAGACTGTGAAGTAAAGCCTGGCTGGATAGAGCAACTTGGCACTAAGACAAGGGTTTTTTTTAATGAGCATTGATTCCATTTTCTGTATGTGGAAATGTCCTTATTCATATCTTGTTCAAATTTTAACTTGAAAAGTTAAAAGTCAACAATTTTCCTCTTGGTAAAATTTTATAATGTTATTTTAGTGTCTGTGTAAGTATGTCTTCTGAAATTCATTTAACAAGGTGATTTTGTATTTATGTATCTTTTGATCTTGGAATTTGCCCAAAGTGGATTTACCAAGAAAAAAGATGGGCTATTTACACTGAAGTTCAATACTCACATGAGAACAAATATGAAAAAAAAAAATCAACCTAGAGGTCAAAATTTCCCCCATCTGTACAACAATCAACCTGAGGAACACCATTTGGAACAGCAAGTGCAAAACTTCTGACTAGGTTAGAAGTGAAGCTTACTAAGTTTGTGAAGAAAAGTACTTTGGCTAGACTAGGAAGTAACTGGTGTCTGGAGTTGTCCATTGCTCATGTTATGATATTTAATAATGCAATAAAGTACAGAGATCTTGAATATGTCAGTCTTAGGAAACTGCCATCAAATCTAAAACAGTTTCAGTACAATCCTACCTGGAGTACTCATGTTTCTGCTATAGAGTACCACCTACAAGACTATAGCCCAACTTGATTCTGAAATAATACAGTGTAGCAGAAAAAGACATTCAAACCCAATTAAATGTCCACAGGTTTGCAAGAGAGTAACTTGTCACCAAGTAAATGGATCTATGATGAATTTAAGACTTTCATGACTGATGAGGTAAGAGGATCACAAATCACACTTCTTGCCTGAGCACTGTTGCACATCAGCTGAGAGTATTTTTCATCTGTTCTTGGACCAGCTCTTAGTATGTGGGAAGAGCTATCCCAATGTTGAAGTGACTGACATTTCAAAATACAGTGACACATTGTTGACCAGTTACTTAATGTGTCATTTCGCAATTAACAAACACAATTTTCCTTAAAAATTATTTCAGAATCCACTAAAAATAAGTAAAGCAACAGTTAGACTTTGAGTACATGTTCTTTAGTCCTTTTTGTCATTCTTTGAAGCTAGGTCAAAACCTTACTTGTTTTGTTTGCCATAATGCTCTCCTGCTCTCATCAGTCACTTTCTGTGTTTCTAGACGGTCGGTAGAACCACTCTCATCCATCTCAACAGAGGCATCATCATGTCTGCCATGGGGATTCAATCTTCTCTTCACATTGCCTCAAGATTGTTGCAGGTTTCAATCTGGTTTAGTCCAGTTTATGTTATTGTTGAGTTAGGTTAAATGCAAATGCAACATCCTCATTTACAAAGTCAACATCTTCTGAATTCCTAGTGACTACCTTTCCAGGGCCTAGAACCCAATCTGAACAACAGTGCTACCCACTGGCACTGCAAAATGTGCTGTAACTCAGGGTGCATTTAAAAAAAAACCAAAACACAAAAAAAACCAAACCCAAACCACAAAACAAACCCTGAGATTACTCAGACAACATAAAGAAGCTGTAAACCTCTTACAAGACTGGATCTTCAATTTTCACATGTGTAGTTATTAGATGAGGAATGATTGCAGCAAAATTTACATCATTATATGAAACCAACAGATTAACCAATCTTAAAGAAAATCAAACAGTATGATACTTATACTGTCAACTGGGAATAAGACCAAGCCTTTAAATTTTCATATTGTTTTTATTTAATATTCAGTTCCACTAAACCTTCAGTTTCTATTATCTTTGTTTCTGTTTGCATCACCATGCTCAATATAAATTTGGATTTCCTGTTTACTTAGTAACCTTGACTCAGTTGTACCCAAGACTTTGCAGTACAGTAAGAAATTCTAAAATGGCTGACTTTAAATATGACCTTTAAAGTAATGATACAAGAAAAACAGTTGATGAGTCTTCTCCATATTGCAGAAAGCTTTGTCAAATTAAAGAGTTAAGATTCATTAAAGAAACAGATATTGAAGCAGACAAAGAGTTTGATGCCTTCAGACAAATCTTTAGAAGGGAAATATAAGCATCTTTGAACTTCAGAACATCACAGCAAAATTCAGGCCTGATAAAGATACCTGAGATTCTGCTCAGAAGCTTAGAAATACCAATGCTGGTTTTCATTTGTGATGTTTCTATCTGCTTTATGTGTTATTTTTGACCATTTAAATTATTTGCATAATTACAACTATTGTGAGACAACCATTATTGATGGTTATAAAATGTCATGGGGTTGGATTAATGAAAGACTAAAAAGTAGTATATTCTTCAAAGGCTGAGTACACCTCAGTATTTCTCTGTGTCTTTGTTCTTTGCTATGGTGAATCAAATGGGGGTTTTCATACAGCGATCAAAGCTCTTGACAACCAAGTTTTGTAGATGCTATCAGCAAACTGAAATAACTTTTATTTCCTCCACATCAAATAAAAATTGGATTCAATTTTGCTTTTCACGTAGTTGACACTAACACAACTAGAAAATAATTCACCAAATGACTGAATTAAATAGTTGGCAAAAATAGAGAAGGTTAATTATCTGTTTTAACCTCACATTTAATTGCCTACTGAGACTATTTTTCACAGAAATTTATTGGGCATTTATTCTGTATATGGTAAGGCATAAACTAAATTCAATAATAGCATATAAGGAAAACAACTTTTCCTTTTGAGCATTAAATACAGCTACTTATATCAGCAGCAAATGTGAAAATATTTGAACAAATAAACAGTGAGGTCTCATGCTTCTTTGAATAATATATTATTACTCATTTACATAGATCATAGTTATGGGTTCTTGTTTGCATTTTAACAAATATGGATCCCACTAGAGCAATAAACAATGACAAGTTTATTCCTAAATTGTAACTAAATTATGTTTATTGTGGATTTTTTTATTTCTTCTTGGAAATACGGGTTATAAAACTAAAATATATGCAATTTCAACAACCAGTTTCAATTTATGGTCGTTTACATCACAAGGTACACCTTTATATATTTTCATGGATTTCATAAACATTTTGTGGCTCATTTCTTGAAGTAAATGTTAAAACAATGAATAGGACAGCATAATTCACACTAAGTTTTGCAGAGTTTCTTTCCTTATTTGTCTGTGATGACACTTTTATACTGTGATTAAACTATCATTAAAATAGTTTAAAGAAATTTTGTAATGCAATAGTAGTGCATGGGCATAAAATGAAATACAGAAAGTTCCCTCTGAACATCAGGAAACACTTTGTTACTGTGGGGGACAAAGCACTGACACAGATTGCCTGGAGAGGTTATAGAGTCTCCATTCTTGAAGATATTCAAAAGCCACCTGAACATGGTACTAGGCAGCTGCCTCTAAGTAGAAGGGAGGTTGGACAAATGATGTCCAGAGATCCCTTTCAATCTCAGTGATTCTGCGATTCAGTGGCAAAAGCCCATTTGACAGCTAGTCTTAAAGTGGTGTCTTCCTAACCTCTTGATTTCACTATTCTCTAATTTAGTTTTATGACTTGGGGTGTAGTGTTGTCCTTCACAGAGTCTTCAGATCAAAAGGAATTGTGGAGACTTCCTATTGTCAGTCTCCTCCTACAGGGTTTCCACCACAAATACCTCCGGTCCTGTTAGGAACCAACGCACCTAAACAGAAACAAAGATTCCAGCTGGGTTGGGTAAAGGTCTCAACAGTTTGGAAACCATTCAAAAATCTCTTTTCCTGTGTCCTTTTCCTAGCTTCCTCTTATCTCCCTTTCACTCTCCTAATCCAGTTTAAAAAGATAAGAGTTCATTTAAGGAATTATTTAAGAATGCATTAACTGTAGCTTACATCCAGAACAAAACCCAGTCTAAAAAAATAAAACCTCTTACAGAAAAACATGGACAAAATGGCAAACAAACACCTATTAACTCTATGTAAATGCATATCAAGCAGTCTAGAAAGATGAAGGAGGTAATACCTCTGGGAAACTTCTGTTTAGTGAATAAGCATGAAGAGTAGGATAAGTGGTGAAACAATACATTCTGCAACGTTTCAGTTGACTAAAAATCATGTTTATTGCCTGGTCTTTTAAAATTAAATTTGTTTTATGATGGTGCTTATAAATAATAAAACAAGTCCTAAAGAAAAAAAACGTAAAAGAACTAATGTTGGGAACTTTGCTGGTCTTCTCAGGCAGGTTACATTTTGCATCAATTTACAGTGTTCGTAACGGTCAGATATTACAAGCTCTGTGTCATATAAGTATTTAAATAAATATAACCTGAATAAATAGTATTTTTTAATATGAACTTAAAATACGAACCAGACCAATACCTACCAGAAAACTAGACATAAAAGATTTATACTTGTTCACAGAATTCTCAGCAAGTATTGATTTGTTTTAAATAACTGACCATATATTGACTCTTTTCTTACTACAGTTTTTCCCAAAATACCTGTGAAATGTTATTCGTAGGCATTAGCTACTCTGAGAAATGTGTTAACAGACATGCAGTATATTATCTGATGCTCTAACTTCACAATTACTGTGTGCAGATCAAGTTGCAAAAAACTTCCCTACTCACTCATCATCAGTCTTCCATGAGGTAAATAGAGTGAATGATTATATTTGTGATTCTTAATAGTGCACTATTTCTTTTTGGTTATGGAAAATGTCTAACTTTTACTTGAGAATTGTGGAGCATTTGAACCAAAACTTTCAACTGCAGGCCGTTGTGTGAATCCCACACAAATTAAAAGAAAAATGTCTTTAAAGTCTCTGGAATGTTATCTTTCCTCCTAGCCTCACAGCTATTCTAAGTTTTCGTACATTTTTTATTTGAAATTATACAGTAAAATTGTCTTTTCAACTTTTCAACATAAATACAATCTATCAGTTTGAAGGGAATACCATGAACCTGTAGAGAATGTTCATTTTGGAGATTTCTAAAGATAACCAGATAACACTTCAATCATCAAGATTTTTTCTGTATTGTCTGTAATTCTGAGGGAGTGTACATGTGAGCTCTGAGAGCTTTCCTGAATGTTGACGTCAGGCTGCCTAGAACACTGTGTTCTCTTATTTCATAGAACACTTATCCAAGATCTATTATAGTTGCTGAGGTATGTCATACTGTTTTTACTGTAAATAAATGAAGAATACAACACAGAAATAATGAAAGAAAAATGGAAACTAATTCTTTTATTAGTAAATAGGAAGGAGAGAAGAATCTCTGTGCATCAAATTCAGGATCACATATGCTTTAGAGTCATTACAGTGGAGTCAGAGAGTGATATCTGACACGTGATGAACATTGGTCCGTAAGTAGCCCAGTTAGACGGATGTGATCACTTGTCATACAAAATACAAAAAAATGTGAGGAGAATTTTCAAAATCTGACAACTAGGTATACGTATCTAACCTATTAGATCTATTACAGAAATCCAAGCACATATTTAAAGAAAAGTAAACTAAAGGCACAATTCTCCACAATAATTTTAATAAGTAGTATTAAACGAATACATAATAACACAGTATACCTTGTGAATTATTATTTGATGGTCATAATTAACCTCAAGATATAAAAATCCCCCAAGGACTGATTGTAACAACTTATTTTCCAATAATAATGTTCATTTTCAGAGCAATGGTGAAAATAACCTTCCTGAGAAGAGAGTTAATGAAAAGAGTTCCCTGTACTCAGGTGATTTTCCAAGATATTTTCAAGGCTTATTAAGTATACTTTTTCAGCCTTTTACATTTTATTTTAGTAGACATTGATGTCCAGTGCTTTAAGTAGTTATTTTAGTCCAGAAACTAGAATTCAAGACTGAATGAAAACCTCAGATTTTGTATTTAATCAGTACCAGTCTTTCAGTTCTAACTGTTGTACTGTTCAAACTGAGAAAACTACACCTTCGCAGCTGATGGAAATCTGAAGAATTCTCCTTACTTTAGTGAGGAAATACTAAACTGTACTACTTTAAGAGATGGATGTAATTTACCATCCCTTTTCACATCTTCCTGGTTCAAAATTTAGAGTGGAACGAAATCTGAAAAGAACTTCCCGAAGGCTTCTACTGACCATAAAAAGGAGGTTTGAATATTCACAAAGGAAACCCTGTGGAGTGATCATTGGATGTGATCAAGTATTATTTAGTCTTGTACCAACTTAGGCAGCATTTCTAACTCCAGCTCTTACAATTAGTAAAGCTTAAATTAATTTCTGAAAGGTATCTACAAATGTTTAACAAATCCCTGAAAAACCGTACGTTTTCTTAAGTACATATTTGAATACTGGCAACAGTTACTCATGTTTTTTGGTTTTCATTCTTTTCCTTGATTTGGTGATCAAAATTACTTACAAAGGAAATAAAAATTTTAGAATATTTTTTCAGCTATAGAACAATTACATATAAATATGAAAATACATATAAAAATAAATATTTTATGTGAAATTTTCCTCAGGAGAAAAAGTGTAATTCCTTATGCCAGTGTAACACCTACCGTCATAAAAAAAAAACCAAAACAAACAACCCTTACAGCTTGGTTCCTCTCAAAGAAAAGATAAAAATAAACACAAAATGCATCCATTGATGAATACATTAAGATCAAATATAGTAGGATCAAGGTAGAGCTTTCCTGTTCACTAAACATTTGTGAAATACAGCCTCACTATGCTGGCATCACCTGCTAGCTACATATTGGTCTGTGTTCCGTGTCCCAAAAAAAGTTTGCCCTTTTTTCAAATATCTTATCTTGGAAATTGTACAAGGTCATAAAATTTTTCTTATGGTGAAGTGCAAAATGAACCAGAATGTGTTTGTAAAGAGAAGACACTGTATTATTTGAAATCCTGTAACCTAACAAAATAATAGCTTCTACAAATGGAACACTGTGGTGAGTAATTCCCGTATAGAGTCATAGGTAGTCAGTCTGTGTTGCAAGTGACAAATTTAAGTTCTTTGGAAGAAGAAGGATCTTTCACATTTTTTGTGCAGTAAGATTATCTTCAGAAAGACAGAATCTATGAAGAGTGAATAGCCTTTCAAATGCTTCCTAGAGCCCTGACAGCTTTCAGTCCTGATATTTTTTCTCCTGTTTCTTTAAATGACTTGTCAGTTTCCTGGCTCTTGGCAGGTGGATGCTCATACACTCATCAGCAAGTCTTTGGCAGCCCATTTCTTCCTGTTCTTGTCAATAATCACTCCCGAGATTGGCAGATACCGCTGATTTCTCCTTTACTCCTTTACTGCTGATTTGCTCACTTTGAAATAGCTGTTCTCTTTTCTGTGTCTGCAACGTGTTGCATTTTATTTACTGCTTTTCTGTATAACACAAAAATCATTTCCCCTCATGTCATTCCCTGCTAATGTCACTCCTGTAGTGCCATGCTCTAATGAGCTATTTAGTTTCCTGATATGTGATGACTGTCAGTGTTTCAGTGTTTACCAGTATTATCAATTATCAAGTACCAGTGTTATCAATGTTTCAGTGCTTACCAGAAGCACATGATCATGAGAACTCAGTTTGTAATATGAGTGGCTCGCTGGTTGCAAATGCAGGTATGTACTGTCTGTATTTTCAATTGTACTGTAACCCTATATGTACCTGGGTGGTTGCTGGCCTTAAAAATTTAGTGATAGACATGGTATTCCATAAGCTAATAATTGTAATGGTTTTTGAGCCACAGACTGTGTTTCTACACAATTTTCCAAACTTCAGAAATGTTTGCACCTCTCAAGGCACATAACCTACACAGCTTTTGTTCAGGAATTCTGTTGTTTTATAGCTTTTTAATTCTTTTAGGAATTAAACCAGGAAACAGGATATTTAAAATTGAAACAATAGAATATTAAATGTTACATTTCTAAATTGAACTGGGGACTCGTGATATTCTAAAAAATAGATTGAGGAATCACAAAACTCAGTGGGGAAAGTTAATGTTTTTCACCTTGAGAAAGAGATCTGTTTTGGCTGTCTGCACTCACACAGTGACTCTTCTGGGCCTTCTAATAAGGCTTTCCTTTACAAGTAATTTAGAAACATTTAAATTTTCCATAAGGTATAATTATGAGCAAGAAGCAGTATTTCCTTACCATCAAGTCTGAGGGCTATTTTCTAGATTATCTTTCCATTTCAATCAGGCTTGGTAGGTCAGAGTCCTCTACGTGCAAGATGTTATCACTGAAAATCAGAAGCAACTAACTGATGCAGCAGTTATTTAATGAAAAAAGGGAAGAGGATTGTAAATAGTAAAACTTCAGGAAAAGAACTCACTAGATATTGGGTGTTGCCCAGTTAATCTATGTTACTGAGTTTCTCTCTAATGAAATGTTCACTAAGTGGATTGATTTGTGTTTTAAGAGAGAAAAATTAATTCACTGAGTACCAGAAGTTTTAGATCATTTTTGCATTAATGGGCTAATCTTCCACTTCCCACCAGCAGTTGTACCTTTAACAGCATATCGACAAGGTACCTTTCTTTGGAAAAAGGCATAAGTACTGTATACTGTTGTTATCTGTATAATAGAATCACACAATCATAGAATCATTTAGTCTGGAAAAGACCTTTAAGATCATTGAGTCCGACCATAAGCCTAACACTGCCAAGTCTACCAACAGACCATGTCCCTAAGCACCACATCTAGACATCTTTTAAATACCTTGAAGGATGGTGACTCAGCCACCTCCCTGGGCAGCTTGTTCCAGTGCTTGACAACCCTTTCAGTGAAGAAGTTTTTCCTAAAATCCAATCTAAACCTGCCCTGTTGCAACTTGAAGCCATTTCCTATCACTTGCTACTTGAGAGAAGAGACCAACACCCACCTCCACCTCGCTACAACCTTCTTTCAGGTAGTTGTAGAGAGTGATAAGGTCTCTCCTCAGCATCCTTTTTGCTAGACTAAACTGCTCATAAGACATGTTCTCTAGACTCTTCACCAGCTTTGTTCTCTTCCTTGGACACACTCCAGAATCTCAGTATCTGTCTTGTAGTGAGGGGCCTAAAGCTGAACACAGTATCTAAAGTGTGGCCTCACCAGTGCTAAGTACATCGCTTCCCTAGTCCTTCTGGCCACACTGTTTCTGATATGAGCCAGGATGTTATTGGCCTTCTTGACCTCCTGGGCATGGTGCCAGCTCACATTTAGCTGGCTGTCAACCCACACCCCCAGGTCCTTTTCCACTGGGCAGCTTTCCAGCCACTCTTCTCCAAGACTGTAGAGCCTTTCTACCCTCAAGACAAATTGGTGTCATCTGCAAACTTACTGAGGGTTTACTTGATCCTCTTGTTCGGATTATTGATGATGAACCTATCCAGCAGAAGATGTACTCGAATACTTCAGTTCAATGATTGCACTTGTTCTGTTGAGTTAAACAGAAAAAAAAAAAAAAAACAACCCAAACTCAGATTGCATTTAGCAGACTTACCAAAGACAGTATTTGAGTTTGCAAGAATACATTTATGCTC
>WKFP01014995.1:0-34743 GCA_011057875.1 Pterocles orientalis | reverse complement strand
GCCTTAGCTCTCCTAGTTGCCTCCCTACACTCTCTGACAACATTCTTATATTCCTCCCAAGTGGCCAGCCCCTCCTTCCATGATCTATAGACCCTCCTTTTACACTTGAGTTTGCCCAGCAGATCCCTGTTTTACCATGCAGGCCTCCTGGCACCCTTCCTTGACTTCCTTCCCGTTGGGATGCACCGATCTTGAGCTTGGAAGAAGTGTTCTTTAAATGCTAACCAACTATCTTGGGCCCCTTTACCTTCAAGTACCCTGTCCCATGGGATTTCCCCTAGCAACTGCTTGAAAAGTCTGAAGTTGGCCCTACTGAAGTCCAGCGTTGCTATTCTGCTCAGGATTCTATTACGGCCACATAAGATCCTGAACTCCACCACCTCATGGTCACTGTAACCAAGGCTGCCCTCTAATATGGGAAATTCAAACAGAAGATTACTTTGCAAATGAAACAGTAGTTAATTTGTGGTTTAAATTGGACATAGCTTAGTGAGTTAGGTGGTGTTGGGTTGACAGTCGGACTTGATGATCCTTGAGGTCTTTTCCAACATTAATGATTCTGTGACTCTGAGATTCTATGAATTTATGGATAGCTTTTACCTCAAGAGTTGATATGACATAATCTGATACACCTATGCTGGCCTTATAAAGAGAACATTGACCTGTTGGAATGAGTACAGAGGAGAGATGAGTACAAGAATATGATCAGAGGGCTGGACCACCTCCCGTATGAGGACAGGCTGAGAGAGTTGGGGTTGTTCAGCCTGGAAGAAAAGAAGGTTCAGGGAGATGTTATAGCAGCCTTCCAGTACCTAAAGGGGGCCTACAGGAGAGATGGGGAGGCACTCTTGATCACGGAATGTAGTGATAGTATAAGGGGTAATGGTTATAAAATGAAAGAGGGTAGATTTAGATTAGAGATTAGGAAGAAACTTTTTCCTGTGAGGGTGGTGAGACACTGCAACAGGTTGCCCAGAGAAGCTGTGGGTGCCCCATCCCTGGAGGTGTTCAAGGTCAGGTTGGACGAGGCTTTGAGCAATCTGGTCTAGTGGAGGGTGACCTTACCCATGGCAGGGGGGTTGCAATTCAATGATTTTTAAAGTCCCTTCCAACCCTAACCATTCTATGATTCTAAGACTGTATGATTTGATTGGGTAAATGTGATAGTAAAAGAAAAGAGAAAGTATGTAACTGAGACAATATAAGAAAATAAATTTTCATGAGATGTCGGAAGCCAACAAAGATAAAATCTAACACCCAAAAGCTCACTGTCATGAGAGATATAGCAGGAACATCAGCAGTAAACCTCCATCTCATAAACAGTAAAATAGAACAATTCAGGTCTCTACATACAAAATGTGCATTCACCCCCTAGATACTTGAGAAACAGAGAGTAGAATTAATAAAACAAACTCCTTTCATGGATGGCATTGACTTTATTGTTAATTACTTAATAGATTTAATAGGCATTTCTGAGAGTATAAAGCAAAAACTATGTCTGTTTTAAACTGCGCAGTACCATAGGAAAGATTTTTTTTTTTTTTGTAGAAATGAAGCACCTGATGCTGTGTCCTGTGTCCACACCGTGCCCATTCTAGCAAGCTTTAATTGAGACTAATTAGAGTTTCCTCTTGTGAACTTCATGCCCATTGATGTTGTAAATATGTTAAATGTGACTCTGCAGCACACCTTTCAGTGTGGTTTCATCCAGTTACACACTCAGTAATTTTGTGACATGAACCAAAGTGCTCTAAGTAAGAACAAATGGAAAATTCGTATAGAAATTGAACTTCTGATATGAACTGAAGCCTTTAGATGTACCCAGACTCACATCAGGATTGTATTCATCTGGGTCCTTCTTTGGATCTTAAAGGTTTTAAGGATCTTCTTGGAAGCTCCCACCAAATTCCAATCTGAATTGTTAGTATCATTTTGATTTTGCCCTTCTTTTCATACCACAGCCTCAATTTCCCCATCTGAAATCCTCAGGAGTTATAGTAGTCAGTCAGTTCCTAGTAAGTACAACATACTCTAGAAAATAGGATTTGTTTTTAGGGGTTGTGTCATGTCCCAAAGAGCAAATGCAGAGAGACCTATTTATTAACTGGGAAAAAAAAAAAATTTCTAGGCTAGTTTGACCACTGGGCTACCTGAATGTGTCATTTTCCAAACTGCCAGGCAAGAAAGCTGGTAAGCTGGCAGCTTAAATAAATGATCAAAAAACCCTACAGAATCTAGCCATAGCCACTTAATGACAAAAAATAATTTTGAGAAAAAAGATATAGCTACCATTTTACTTCCAGAATCAGAAGACAGGTGGAGAAGATGACAAATAGATGGAATTTAATTTAAAAAACCTAGATCCCTGGGCTCATAAAATAGGATGAGACCAATTTCAGGTTAAAATGTTCTTAATTGTCTATTGTTTTATTACATCTTAAACTTTCTGGGGCCTTTTAATCTGAAATATATGTTTATGAAAAAATCTTTTGCTGTGTATTTCTCAGCATTGCTACGATGCCATTTCTGAAGGGAAAGTATAGCTTCCACACTTCTGTGAGCAGTAACAGAATCATGTCTACTCTACTGTGGCTGCATCCATGAGGGCTGCATGCCAGAATTCATAATTCATGAAAAGGATGTCTTATATAGAGCTTATTTCTGGAAAGTATTGACACAGCTGTGCAAACTGGTTAGGGGCAAGTGTGAGCTTCCTGTTTGTTTGAATGTGAATCAGTTGCAGCCAAGTAGCCATTAACTTTTTTTGGCACTGTGTCTAAACTAACATAGTTGTCACCTCAATAAAAAAGACACAAACAAATAGAACATGCAGTGAAAAGCTGGCTTCAACTTTAATTACAAATACTAGTCAAAAAAAATACATGATTTCCTACTATGTTTCAAAGAGAACCACTATTTTGACTCAAGCAGAGTCGACACATTTTAAAATATGGCTTTAGTCAAGTCATGTAAGTCCACAAAAGACAGTTTCGTCTATCTCTTTCGTTAGAAGCTAACAAAATGAACAGGAATCATTCTCTGAAGTGCTTTATACTCTCTTCACTCTTTCCACAGCCCAAAATTTCTATTTTGTGTTGAATGTCTGCTGGCATTTAATGCACATTATCTGAAAGCATATATTTTGAAGAATTTCAGAACTTATCCTAATGACATCCTTAGTCTTTAATGAAAGACAACGAATGTTCTGGCAACCATGTTGTGAAAGGTAAGCATATGAAAAATACACAGAATTTCTAAAATATATTGACAGATTGATTACTGACATATGGTCAAATTGTTCAGAACTGCAGAGAATACAGTGTCATTACCTGATAATAAATTGACTGGAAATACCAAAGGAAATTCAAGCCAAGCCTGCAATATTAGTCTAGTCTACGCCCACATTTCTATTTTTATTGGGTTTTTTTAGAAATTATCATCTGTTCCATATTGGTCATGACTTGTCACTGTGGGACTGAACCTGTTACCTGTGTTAACCTTTTGCTGAGGAAAACAATGAACTGAAAAATTTCTCAGTCACCTTTAATCACCATTTACTCTTCAGTTCCTACACAGGAAGGCATTAAGCCACAGAAGAGGTAGTTCAAGAATCACTTTTCAGCTGTGGAAAAGCCTGCTTTCAAAGGTGAATTCAAAAATATTTCATTCATCAGGTCAGACCCTTATGAGATGTTGACTTTTTGTTTTTTTTAAAAAAATGGCTAATCTAAACTTTAGTTTAATCAATGCTATAGTAAATATTTCTGATTTTTTTTTTATTTAAGCAGTTTAACTAGATGTTTAGTTCAGCACCTCAAATATGGGGGTTGGAATGTTTTAACTACAGGCTGCATCAAATTTCATGCAAGACTTGATTTTGCAATGTTACACTGACATGGTAGGGATTTTTAAACCAAATTTTCTGTGACTTTCTTGATCATTGCTATTATTTTTATGACTTCTTATTTCTGTTAATCGTACTTATTCTGCTGACACAACCTGACATGCTTCACTTTAATCAGCCTTAACCTTTGACAGGGTTCAAGGAGCAGGACATCCATTCTGAAAACTGGGGAACTGTAACCAGCACCTTGACAACAGCCTTCTTCCTACACCATGCTGTTTTATCATCAGTTCAGTGAAGCAGAGTCTGAACTGGTGACTGCAAAGAATAGGTTGGGTTTAAATCAGGTTAGAGTCAAGCAACGCTTGTGTTTTGCTCTGTGCAGATTTTTCTTTTAGGTTTTGAGTTTGCTCTGAATTCCACACAGATATATTTAACTTCCTCAGATGTCCCTTCCTAGATGTTCTCTTTTGTTCTGGAGCCTGACAGCCTCACATACTGAAAGCTTACCTATCCATTTACTAAAAAAAAAAAACCCAAACCAAAACAGAACATAATCGATATCCTAGAGAAGGACCTGGGAAAATATATCTCTGTGAAACGTTTAGAGGCAAGGGATAGAAACCCAGGGGCTACGGTGCTTACTGAGGAATAGGTCCAGCAGCTTGATTCTAAGGCTTCCCTATAGTACTGATTTCATTTTTTTCTCTTACTGAGGATTTGAATAAGAAGGCGTTCATAATGCAGTACAGCCCATAGTTGTCAGCACATGCCATAGCCCTGATACAGTACCTGCTCATAGAGCTCATGAAATATAAGCGGACCAAGGGACATAAGCTGGCTTCCCCTGATCTGTCTTGTTCATTGGCCCAGGAAGGATACAGCTCACTAAATGTGAGAGCATGGGTGGGAATTTTGTCACATTTATAACCAGTGTATCTTTAATTCTAGCTTTAAACATTGATCATGTTAATGCAGCACAGAGTAGAACTGTGTCCGGTATTTGCACAATAAAACTTTGTTTAAAGTCTTTCTGTCTCAGGTGTTGAAAAGCAATTTGGACGCAACCTCACATACATGAATTTTGTTTTAAGAAAAATGGTTTACACTTGTTGTGACTAAGTTGTGATCAGTTTCTTTTTCTAATTATGTATAGGTTCATGAAATGTTTTTTCTTCAGACAATTCCTTATTTGCAACCACAGACACACGCAAGAAACTGCTACATTCTATTTTGTAAGAAATATAACACTTTCAGTACAGAATCCTGCTCTAGATTTTTCATAAACAGAAATAACCCTCCCTGATTTAGTGCATAATGTAATTCTCTTTCCTTAGAATAAGAATTATTATTTTACTAAGAATCTTCAGATATAGTTCCACATTGTTAAATAAGTTTAAAAATACAGGAAGCATTAAAAGGATTTAATGATCTGACGTAGATCAACATTTTGAACAGTGAGAATGTACATTTATGGTCTCAAATTTAAGATGGCATATTTATTTTACAATGAAAAAATAACTTATTTCTGTGTTTTGACAACACAAGGATGTTTTAGTTACTGCTGAGCAGTGCTTACACAGAGCCAAGGCCTTTTCTGCTTCTCACCCCATCCCTGGGACAGCTGACCCCAGCTGACCAAAGGGATATTGCACACCATATGACATCATGCTCAGCAAAAAATGCCAGGGGAGTAAGTATGAAGGGAGGCTGTTCATAGTTATCACGTTTGTCTTCTCAAGTAACTATTAGGTGTGATGGAACCCTGCTTTCCTGCAGATGGCTGAACACCTGCCTGTCGATGGGGAAGTAGTGAATTAATTTCTTATTTACTTTTCTTGCACGTGCAGCCTTTTCTTTACCTATTAAACCGTGTTTATCTCAACCCCTGCATTTTGGAACTGTTGCCCTTCCCATTCTCTCCCTGGTCCCACAGTGGGGGGCATAAACGAGCAGCTGGGTGGGGCTTAGCTCCTGGACAGGGTTGAAACACAACTGTGGCATGCTGCCATTTCTACAACTTTAAAAGGATTTTCAGTATAAACATTTTTTTTTTCAGGCAAATCTCAGTGAGGAACATGCTTTTCCAAAGACTGAAGGAGTTACTAGACCAATTTCTTGTACATGCTCAGATAAGTTAGGCAAGTTAAACCTAAACCTGGCTAATTAAATGGGCTTTTGTTCAGCTAAATATATAAATTTCATTTAGACATTCAGCTTTTGAAATTTAGCTCCTGCAAGACAATCCTGAGTATAAACATCTAGAAAGCACTAAGTGGCAAGGAGGATGTAGAGATTACTAAAAAAATCCCATCTTCATTTCGTTTTTTCAAAATGGTTTATTGATATTCCCATGTGGACTTTGAAAAAGCTAACATTATGTCGATATATATACAGATAACTGCTAAGTGTAAGTGCAAATATTTAGACATTCTGCAACACAGATGAGGATAGAATATGTGTAACTGTAGCATGTATGTAAGAAATGTTTAATATGGCTATCAAATATAGTTTTAAAATTAACTGTGAAAGTTACTAGTTACACTAGTAGATAGGAACTGACAAAAGTTTATCCTTCCTTTATGCTTTGCGTTTCTTCTGTCAGACTAGCAAGCAGGATATATAACAGGTTAATTCTCAGGAATACACAGAACCCATCAAAATATTAAAAAAATTATCTGTCAAAGAGAACCATTCTGGAACAGAAATAGGGTTCAGAAACAGCTGGTGCTTGTGTACTAGCTTGCACTTCACAAGCACTCTTGTGATTCTCATCTTAAGTTTCGTCAAAGAAAAGGACAGAGCACCATAAGCTCTTACAGTTACAAAGAAAGCACTTGAAAAGAGTACAAGAAATGCAGAAATCTGCAGTACATCTGAACTGCAGTATAAGCAGTTTGTTTCACAAAAGCAATGGGTTAATTCAGCTACTCAGTAGTAGCAATTTAAATACCCAACTTGCCTACTGTTACCGCTCCCTTACCTGGAAGAACTATGAAATGGAAGAACTAACAGGTATCAGCACAGCACTCTGATTTGGTGTTCTAAGCAGGGAAAGCCATTACCAAACACCCACTGTGACTCTACCTGTGAAAGGGATGAAGCCCTGTGGTCTCGCTCAAGCTCCACAGTCTCCTACCAGCAGTAAACACAGAAGAGCTACGTGAGGTTGTGCCCCAGATGTGACAGCTCTGCACAGACAACAGTGGGCAGCTCCTGGTTCTGGCCATCTTGTCACTGACCTCTTGCATTTTGGGCGAAACTGAATAAACTTCTTACCTTATGATCTTAAACTTCAGCATTGAAGGAGAGGTTTTAAACACTTGCCTAGTTATTCTAAAATGTTTTATTTGTCAAGAAATACAATAATATAAAAAATTATACAAACTCAGCCTTTCCTAACTATTGCTCACTTCTTGTGAAGAACAAAGGGGCTCCCACTTACCTTATCACCAAAACACAGACCTTTCTGCCACTAAGTGGCCTTCTTAGATCTATTTAGGCATCAAGCTTTGCATAAAAAATTGTTAAATCATAAAGGATGAGAAAAGAGCACCGCTCACTGGCTAGGTAAATTTGATAGGAACTTGTGTAAAAATTGTTTTGTAAAAGTTTGTAATGTGCTTCAAGGAGCAATCAAATAACTTCCTAACCGTAGGAAAAACTCTTCGCCATGACTGCCAGTGCACATCAAATAAGTTACTTCTAAACTCAATCAATGAGTTTCTATTAAACATTTAATTGACAGGCTCAGCTGTGCCCTGTGGTGGGGCCCTTGGAGCCCCCTGGAACCGGCTGTGTCCGGCACGGGGCAGCCCTGGACCCTCCCCACAGGGGCTGCCCCTGCAGAGCCCCCACTGCTGCTCGTGCTGCTGCCACCACCTGGGTACCTTCATCCGGTGCAATTCTGCGTTCTCAAAATCAATTGTTTGTCAATATACTTGGTGCTGGAAGTTGTGCATTGCCAGAGCTTCTGTAATAGAGTCTTTTTTACTGAAACACACAAGTACACCCACAAAGCTCAACCCAGAAGAGTGACTGGTTTTCATTTTTCACCCTGCTATGCCTCATTCTGACTGTGAGAGTAAGTGGAAACATCAAAATGTGAGGAAAGTTTTCTTTACCCACTGCTCTTAACCAACCCAGGAGAGCTGTCTATAACTACAGTGGACGGTCAAGAGAGGTTAATAACAATGACTTGAGGAACAATACAACACAAGTTTATCTACCTCAGCAACTGCAAAAACATCATGAATCAACTTCTCCGAGTCAAGCACCAAATCACACTGATCAATTATCACCAAACACCACTTATCCATTAAGCAAGCACCAAGTAACGCTCAACCATTATTTGGAGCAAAAATCAGACAGAAGGAAAGAGTTGAAAAGTGAGAGGGGGCAGAAAGACAGATTGAGAGACAGACACACACACATAATATACAGAATAGCACCAACCCCTTGCTCCAGCACATGTCAATCTTCAGAAATCTTTGTTTCAGGCAGAAATCTTTATGCAGAAACTTTTTTTTTTTTTGGGGGGGGGGATTGGGTTGACAGGGAGAAGGTGGTCGGGCTCACCTTTTATACAGTTCAGTCCATCCAGGACCACCCTTCAGGGCTGGGGTGGGCAACAGCCCTGTGTTCAGGTTGCCTTTGGGGGCGGGGCAGCTGGTTCTCCACCACGGAGATGGACCCCAGCCCCCAGAAATCATGCCCCACCTCAACAGGTATGCCCATCACTAAAAGCATTAACAACTCGCTTTGTTCGTTCACAAAGTGACTTTTCTTCCAACATGCTCTGCGCAAGATGTTTGTAAACATGGTGGAGCCACTCCTTTAGAAGTGTTCTGCCCAAATGGTTGAGACAGGGGACTTGAACTCTTCCTGCACTTAATAAGACATTCAAACTCCTGCTTTAGAATGGAGAAAATTCACTCTCAAGAAGAGATTGTGTGCTGCTGCTCATCTATAACTGCAGCTGCAGATTCAGTTGTTGGTTGCTCCAACTAGTGTTGCAGAAGCAGGCAGATAAAGAACTGTACATCTCTTTGAGCTTCTTATTTATACTCATGGTATGGGGTAAACATTCAGTCCTCTGCTACAGTGTGCATTTCATGCCAGACGTAAAACTTTCTAAGGATTGGAGACACGAGGATTTTAACTGCTAACCGCTCCACTTGTACCTTTTCAGTGTTAGAATAAAATGAAAACTGAGGGATATCCTTACTCACACTTAGCAAAAGACAACATGTTCTGGAATGGTTCCCAAAGTTACTTGTTATGCTTCTCTTAGTGTAGAAAAGCACACAATCTATGCCCACACACCATGGCCCTGTATCTCCACCTTCACTTTTTTGCTCCAGCTCTCAGGTCTGGAAAGCTGTAATTACAGCCAGCCATTCATCCACAGAGCTGGCCTCTGTCCAGCAGCAAGGATTTTCCTGATATTAACATGAGATGTTGGTTGTGGAAAATAAATCAGTAACAATGTAGCAATCTTGCAGGAGGGCCTCTTCAGCTCATTTTTGTTCTTGGCTCCTGTTGTGGTTTAAACCCAGCTGGCATCAAATGTGGCTGCTCACTCACCCTCTCTTGCCCTGGAGTATGGGGGAGAGAATTGGAGGGGTAAAGGTAAGGAGACTCGTGGGCTGAGATAAGAACAATTTAATAACTGAAATGAAATAAAATTTAAAATAATAATTATTTTAATTATAGCAATAATAATAATAATGATAATAATAATAAATAATGAGTTATACACAGTGCAACTGTCCACCAGGCCCAGCCTGTTCCTGACTAGTGATCCTGGAGGAGAGAAAGTCCCAAAACTTCCATTCCAGAAGAGAGAGAACATACTTGCCAGCCAACTATTTATATACTCAGCATGACGTTGACGTTGCATACCATTAACTAATTTGGGTCCGTTGCTCTGGCTATGCTCCCTCCCAGCTTCTTGTGTACCTGCACACTAGCAAAGCAACGAAAGTTGAAATGTCCTTGATTTCTTGGCAACCACTAAAAACATCAGTATATTATCAATGTTCTTCCCATGCCAAATCTCACACTGAACCCAAAAGACAGTGCTATTCTTTCTAGCAATAAGAAAATTAACTCTATCCCAGCTGAAACCAGGACAACTCAGTTTTGGCTTTTGAAGATCCATCATTTTGTGGTTCACATGCAGGCCAGTTCTGAGACTTAGATGGTCACAGATTACCAGTGATACCATGGCTTTCTTCCAGTAAAAAACTTGGTTCAGATTTGTGGATCGCAAAAATATTTGATGAGCTGTCCCAGACTTTTTTTTCTTAATCTCTTCACATTTGAAGAGTCAATTTGCAATGAGGTCCAGCAGCAGTGAGCTAAGAAGCCTCTTCTACTACCAGACATCTCAGCATATTAGGACCTCATTTTGTGCCACTGAAGCATCTCCTTTTTTTTTAGAAAGCTTCTTAGGTATCGAGACGTGTTACGAAATGGATGGACACCGCTGACCAGGAAGGCAGGTAAAGCACAGCTGATGTGGTGCGTGCCCACAATAACGCTAAGGAATGTTGCCATAAGTGGAGGGATCTTGTATGCATCCCAGTGTTGTCTGCCATGGAAATTAATCCCCTAGATGAGTTGGGCACTGCATTGTAAGGTTCAAAAATACAGAACACCAAAAGCTGCACACCAAAATGAGTGTGAACATTCCCATAATTTTTTTATGGCCAACAAAAACATCTTAATCTGTGTTTCATCATTTTTCACTAAGAAGCAACTGAAACCATATGGAAGATTTTAAAATTTATTTTACCTACCAACTATGCTGTTTGTATATTGTATTGCCCCTGTTATGGTTTTGTTCAGTTATGATTATGAGGCAGTAGGCACAAATAAAAACAGGAAAAATAGACTCTTTTTATTCACACATGACCAGGAACAATGACACATACAGAAAATGTCATACAGAAAGAACAGATGTTTCAAAATATAATCATCTCTAAAGGAAAAAGATAATAAGGTACCAGTAGTTCTTTATGGAAGTAAATACTATTTTTAATGTCATTAGCTATTAGCCATCCCTCAATATAGAAAGCTTAATGGTGCAGAGAAGTTTACACCAAACTTTTGCAATAGGCTGTATTGAATCAATAACATAAACATGGACACATATGTGCAAACACAGAGGTGTGGAAATAAATGACTTCAGAAAGCTAGGGATTCATCCAACCTTTAACCAATGTGTCAGAAAATACTTGCTTGTTTTCTTTGTGGTTTATGATGTGTACTGGCTTCTGTTCTGTTAAAAAGATTGCTACTTTGTGCTGTCCTGGTAGTTGCACAGGTAAATCAGGTGTAAATATATGAAGGAGGGAGAACTTGCTTCTGAGAAAAAACTGAAAAATGTTTGTGCAGAGAAGTTTCCAGAGCACGAGGGTAGCACATCCATTAAAAGAGGTGACTAAGTCTGTGAAAAACACATTCAGCACTGAATTAATGGCACAGCAAAGAACAGGAAAAGTCTCAGAAGAGCAAGGCATTTGAGCAAAGCATCAGGGGTAACACAATGAAAAAGATTTCCTGGGGATGCAGAAAGGTCTGTCTAACATCTCTTGCAAACCATGAAGTCTCCGAAAGGCTGCTGACCTACATTGGAACCTGTAAGAAATAAAGTAATATTGATGAAGGAAACAGAGGGAGAAGTATGACCCTCCCTCCCTGGGACACTTTTGTTCAGGTGTCTTTTATACTGTGAAAGAGATTCTTCCAGTAGGATGTACACAATTTAAAACACAGAATAAATATGTATTCACTAATACATGCAATAGGTAGGTAGGACGACCTAAGCATTAGCATAGTCGCTCTGAACATCTCCCCACTGTATCCTAGTTCTTCTGACTGGACTCTTAATCCATTTAATTTCCCTCCAAACCTCCAGCTTCCTCTCAGCCCCCAATTCTACTCCTGGTCTTGGGTTTTCCCTTACTAAACACCCACTAGCTCTCCCAACTCTCCATCAAGTCTGTCCTTTTCAGATGTCTTTTCCCATTTGTCTCATCAGCTACTTGCTTCTTCCTCTCCCACCCCACACTCTACACTTTCCTTCTCCCACTGGTTAAAAGTTATTTCCTTAAACCTTTTGGTGACTACTGGGCATGACTTCTGTGGGAGCATGAAGAAAGGACTCAGACAGAAGGGGAACAGCCATCTGGTGGTGTCCTACTCCTGACAATTCCCTCTACAGTTGGGGCTGTAGAGCTTCCTGAGGAAACTATATATCTCAAAAATAGCCCCTGAGTTAAAACATGGGAAGTTTCTGAGAATGTATAGCGTATTTAAGGCAGACGTGACGAGAGCTGCATTTGCTATAAACACAGCTGCTGTGTATGTTGCTGCTTCTAAAGAATGAAAAGCCAGTCAATGTGCTTCAATGTTATCATCTGCTGCAATATGCTGTGATATGCTTCATGAACATGAGGGCAACAATTCTCTTACCCAAACATGGACTTCTAGTGTCATCTTAGGTGCTCTAGGTTATCTGAAAAATCCTTCGAGGGCTGGCAGATACAGCCAAGAGAACACCCACGTCCTTGTGGAGAAAGCTGTTCAATACCCGCGCAGAAAATACACATGAATATCTTCAGTGGCAAAATGTTTAAGCACCTGACCTGGCTAAACTGTTCCCTAGTAATCCCTGACCTATGAACTACTGTTTGCACAGTTGCCTGCTGTAATTATTGAGAATAAATTGCGCTTCCTGAATTTTTACTTTTGTTGCCATTTTTATCTGTCTAGTGGTTTGCATCTTGTAATAAATGTTATCCCAAACCTGTATGTTGCTCAGCTGTGATTCAAGCATTTCTATGCAATTTAGGTTTACAAGTGATTTTTCTGCTACATGGATAAATTCCTTATAAATAAAATTTTTTTTTTTTTTAACGAACAGGTGTCTCAAGAGTCAAAAAAAGAGAACATTTTACAGGCAGACCAGGTACAATCCAAACTGAACTTCTTAGAGTGTGGTGCAATCAAATGTGACAGGAATAAGCATAGGAGAAATACAATATGGTGCAAAAGGAATAAAATAACCCAACAAGACCTAACAGAATCTTGCAGGCAGCTTCACTATTACTATCACAGATTGTCTGTGGTGACCCAGTTATTGATTGTGCAGGAACAGGTACGTTGACTGCATAAAGTCATTCTAGAGCTATAAATAGAAAGGCGTTAGGGTCTTAGAACTGTGGTTCCGTGTATGTTTCTTTTATAGTGTTAGCTTAAAGAACCCCTGTCCTGTGTTAGCATGACTACTAATATAACAGAACAGTTCAAGGGATTCATACAGTTCCAAAATATTGCTGCAAATAGAAAGTGTTATTCTGCAGATAGTTTAGTTGCTGTTTCTCCAGTATCACTCACTGCATAGCTGTACAAACAAATGTTCCTACAAAAGAGTTTTAAGAGAAGTGGAAGACACGGGAGGAGGAATGAGCAGATACAAGCAAGAAATCCTGAGAAGACCAGGGGATCTTTGGTATCAAATGTGAAACTATAACCAAAAAGACTTATCAGACACAAGTAATTTGCCCTTGGCAGATACAAATACATATATTTTTGTCTTTTCTTAATGGAGGAAAAGGCAAAAAACCCCACTCTTTTACTGGTTTCCCTTTAATGTGCTGGAGCTTACAATGAGTCCGCTTTGCTAAAAATCTACAAAGCTTTTCAACAATGATTTAGATATTTGATCTTTTTGACCAGATTGAATATAAGAATATGAATTTATATACATTGGTGATTGATCAAGAAATAAGCCACCCCCAAAGATGTTGTGAGGTACATGTAAGTAGGTACTTTAGGAAGCTTTAGTTACAAAAAACGTACCTAAATAAGAGTTCTTCACTAGCCCACTTTTCCTTTTTTTTTTTTTTTCTTTTTTTTCCACATTTGATTAGACTTTTACATTTCTTTTTACTGTCGTGTCTCCCATGATTGCTGGATCTTTTTGTGGTACTTTTATTCCACTGTATCTCTGCAGTTCAGCCATCTGCATCTCTTCTTCATTCCCCTCACAGCTAACTTCCCACATGCTAAATCTTCTTTGCAGAAGTTAGTTTTTCTGAGCTAAAAATTGCTGATGAGATTATGAAAGAGAGGAAAAAAAAAACAAACAATGGAAAGCAATTTACCACAGCTCAAGGTAGGGCTTTCAGTTGTTACCATTTGTCACTTGTGAGATCTGATAAACGGGAGGTAGAGGTGCAAATGGAGGCAGAGGAAAGCTACTCCCTGCCTGATAAGAGCACTCAACTCCCCTTTTAAAAACACCATCTTTTAAAAGCAGTTCTTTCTGAAGCTGGAATGTGAAGTTCTGGCTCTGTGAAGTGCTCCGTTACCTTCCTCATAGCGAGAGCAAATAAAGGGCATATTGGTGGATCTTTACCTAATACTCTGGCCCCATGGATGATACTTTTTAAAAGAATTTGATCAGCTCTTGCCATTGGAAACCTTTTGGTTGAATGTCCAACTGAGCAGCAGCTTTGAGAAGCCATTGTAATAAGTTATTGGAACTGTTTTTAAGACTGCACCTGGGAATACTCTCTCCAGGAAAGTTATGTGCAGAGTTAGAAGTTGTACCGAATCACATCCTGAACTATTAACCTATTTTCAGATTCCCATGCCATTCTATATGACTGATGAAACTGTAACTGTTAATGCACTGTGTGAATGTAATATGCAGGTAGCACAGGACAACACTGAAGTGGAGATTACTCCACTCACACCTGATGGGAATAGCATCATCTTGATTCTTGGGAACATTACTGTGTGGTTTAAGTAGCTAGTTGACTAGTTGTTTCCCAGAAGTTCTACATGCACATTTCCTCTTGTAGCATACTGCTTCAGTTAAAAAAACCCAGTATTTCAAAGAGAAAAATGTGTCTAAACTGTTAAGCAATGTATTTCAGCGAATGTAAAACTCTGGGAAAAATGCTATGCTCTGGATAGTCTTTCTAAATTCTGTCTTATTGTTTTACTTTGGCTCAAGGCAAAGAGAAGTTTTACAGATACCAGATATTGCTGGAATCCTATCCACATCTTAGTGGTTTAATAGTCCTTTTTCCCCACACTCTCTGGGTGTGGGGTTTTTTTTGTGTTTTGTTTTTGTTTGGTTAGTTTGACTTGTCTGTTTGGTTGGTTTTGACTCACCTTTTAAACCCTCATGCAATTTTAGCACCTTCCACACCCTTTTGCCTTACTGTGACTACTTACTAGGCGGAAGGAACCTCCTTTGTTACAAGCCTTCCCTCTCACACTCCTTTGTTTTATCCTTCCTTTGCAAAGCAAATAAATGTGCTTTAAAAATACCATTGCATTTTCAGGATCTAACAGTACTATGAAAAGATTACGTGTGCTGTGGGAGTAGATAATTGAATGACTGCTCAGGTTCAAGTTGCTTTTCTGATTGTGCTTTATCCAATTCCACACAATTACCACAGGTTTAGACACAGGCACTTAAATGCCACGGTGTGATTCTGTGCAGAACCTATCTGGGACCCAACAGATCATCTGCAGCCTCGCATGCGTAGAGATCTATATTAAAGCATTTCACCTCCTCTGGGGACTACTACAATACAGCAAGAATAAGATCAGCCTTTGGGAAAAATAAAGGGCTACTTTAACTCTTAGTAGTAGTGTTTAGAACGGTTTCTTCCAGCTAGAAAAACATTTTAAGGAAGAATGATTTTGTCTTTTCCTTTCCCTGTTAATATGCCAGCTAACTAGATGAAATGCATTGATGTCTCTGTAATATTATAAAAAAGTATCAAATGAAATGTGGTTTTTATTATAATGTATATTTTCATACACAGATTGTAATCTATATTTTTACAATTAGATCTATTTTCTGGGGTTTTTGCCTTTAATGTTCTAGTTCTGGAAGCTTATGAAGGTTTGGAACTTCAGAGAAGTCTAACTTAAACATCCATCTTATTTTTAGAAGTAGTGATAAATGTGGTTTAGGTCCTTTAGGATCCTGTGGAGAGAGAAAACACAAAAATCTTTTCTCAGATGTATTCAAAGGCATCATGAGTGACCAGGTTAATTTGCAGAATATTTGATTTAGGAATTCAAAGACACAATTTACTACAAGATCTGCCTGCAAAAAAAAAGTAAATGGGGTACAGTGAAATATTCAAGGGTGCATAAAAATGTTGCTTTTCTATTTATCTACTAAAAATGCCTAAGGTGAGAGCTATGGAGAAAAATGTGTTCATGAAGTTACATGGAACAATTTTTTTTAAGCACAGAATTCCCACGGGATGAATAGTAGGAGTATTTGAGGACAGAATGTCCTATAAATAGGTTGGTTCAGCCAAGCAAAGTATGGATGGGTTATTACCAGCAAGCTTGCATGTCCTTCAAATGCATTTACTGAAAAAAAAGAAAGAAAAAAAGATAAAAGAAAAAAGATCAGTCAGTATTTGTAACCTCGGTATTACTTAGGTGGCTTTCTGTACTCTCTTCATTTTGGTGGTGTCACTGACAATGTATTTTTTAAGGAAAAATCCCACTATTTTTAAAAGAAATAATCAATTTTATGCAGACAGAAAAAAAAAAATCTGCTTTTATTTTGCAGGATTTTCCTCAAGCCTGTCAAAGAAATATCAAAATGGGCTGGATGAGTCTGCTGGCATATCACTGATGGTGAAGTGACAGTACAGACACCTGCAGCCTATCTGTATGAGCAAGAAGAGGCGACTGCAAGAAAGTCTCCTGAGGAATTTCTGAAAGCAAGCTCTCTTCCAGATAGAACCAGGAACAAAATCAGGTTAAAGAAATGCAGAACAAAAAGAAAAGGACTCCTTGGCATACTGCAGTAGATATAAGTCCTGCAATAATACAGCAAATATGGAAACAATTAAATGCAAAAAAAAAAAAAAAAACCTTCCAAGTTTAGATTTCTAGATAATGTCACAAACAACCAACACAGAAGGCGGACAAGAATACATCTCTGTGCCAGCTGAGGTATATTTAGGTATGCTACCAGTGTGCTATGAAGGCTGCCCAAATGCACTGCATTCTGAGCCATACACATCCTGCTAAGCAAGTGAACAGTTGGACGTGACTCCTCACATTGTTAGTAGTCAGCAACCCTACACAGGCCAAAAATATATGAAAAAAAACAGAGGCTTTGTAAATATTATAAAACAGGAAAAAGGGGATTGTTGTGCAATGTGAATATGGGAGTATTTTCTGGCCTCAGTGCCAGCATATGAAGGGTATATTTGGGATAAAGCTATTTTTTTGGCAGTTTTATTTTGAGTATTGGACCAGTGTATGTCGAACTTTAATTTGTGGAAATCCTATGCCCATTGTGAATCACTTGGACTTAATAATGGATGTTTGGCTAACCTGTGGCCTGCTGTTATTTTTTTTTCAAGTAAAAAAGAGTTGGAGCTAAGAAATAAACCTTTAAACAAAGCCTGTTTGTGCTGGACTGAGTTCCATTCTGCTACTTTTCCTGTTTTCTACTCTGGGGTTGCAAACTATATCAGAACAAAGTTTGTCCTGCACCAGCTGCTGAAATGACATTTTCCCTGTCCAAATACTCACAGGGTTTCAATTAGGGAACTTATTCTAAAGCACTCATCCGTACAGAGTGATAAAAGTTGTGTATGGAGTCTGTTTAGATCAGCAAACACTAATTGTGTCCTTAAACTTCTAATATACACAGTAGACTACAAGCAATGCATAGAAAGACATAACCTTGTCACAGGTCAGTTGTCAGTTTGACTACTTACCGACATGTATACAGAAAAAGTTGCCTGTGCTTGTATAGAGGAGTTATCATACTTGCCTTCTGCCTTGCATACTATGTCTTACTTGTCCAGAGGGAATGCATCCACGCTGCAAGCTGAAAACACAGAGCAGAAGAGCTGTGTTCAGTGTAGCTTGAACATGGAAATGAAAGTAGTATCAGATCAGTTCACTTTAGTCATGCTGGAGTTGTTCCTAGTAGGCAATTGAAGCAACCCACCAGTTGGTATGCTAGGTACGGCCATGCAAAACATTCCTGCGGTTCTCATTTTCACTGCCTTGACACAGATATGAAGGACAGCACAAGAGCGGATAAAGTGTCTGTGAGATCAACTTAGGCAAATAGGAATTACACTGGTAATCAAAACTGTGATTCCAGCACTGCAAATCAGCTTTATAAATAATTCTTGGTGTGAAAATAAATACTGTGTATACACAGGTCACTGCAGGAGGACAGAGAGGGCAGTTTCCAGAGAAATTGACCCAATAATCAGTGTAATGTATGTGAGTAGGTTTCAAAATAATCACAGACAAACTGAAGTCTGTTTGAAATGGCAATTTTTTTCCTTGTCTTTCTCACAGGCAAAATATGAAAGACTATATATGAAAGGCTGTTCATGAGCAGTTGCTTGTAATAAACATTACAGAGATCATGAATGCTATAAGATTTTTATTTTTATGTACTTTTCCTTTCCCTTCACTTCCCCTTCTTTTTCCCTTCCCCTTCCCTTCCCCTTTCCCCTGCAGATCATCATCCTTCTGCCTGCGGTAATCACAGGCTGGAATCAGAATTTCTTCTGATACTAGTAGCAGTTTTCTTCCTATGCCTCCATAATGTTGCAGGCTATTCTTTCATTTTTGTGCACTCAACCCATGATAAAAAAAAAGAAGACTGGATTGGAGGAATGCCATTGTTTCTTAATTTCTGAAAAATTGGAGCAAGCATCTGGAATGCAAATTTTGCCCTAAAAGCCAAATCTCTTTCTGTGCGAGTCTTGGCAATGAGCTGGAAGTCGCAGATGTAACAGGAAGGGGCATCACAGGTCTGAAGACACACCTGCTCCTGTGCCTGCACAGCCCAGCACAGCGTCAAGTACTGCCTCTCCTCTCATGCAAGAGAGGGGAGTCCAAAACTGAGACTCATCCCTCCCTGCTGTTGAGGTTGGACCACTTTTTAAAACCAGTGGTGAGATGCTTCACTGCAGCTGGTCAGGCTTGCTGCATTGAAAAAAATGGCATTTCATGGATAATACTGCAACTCAGGTGAATCAGAGGCACTGCAAATGCTGGAAATACAGGACCATAATTCAGTACATAATCCTGGTCACCACACAGTAGATAGTAGTCCAATATATTTTACATAGTACAGAGTACTCTGTGTCTGTGTCAGTGTATATAGAGAAAGACAGCTTAGTAAGCACAAGGGTTTTGCTGCAAATGTGGGACCATTTAATAATCACCTCTTTCAGACAATCTCTGCAGCTTTCTCAAGAAGAAATGGCCTGGTTTTGGGTGCTTGTCCAGTAGATGTAGGAAGAACACAATTCATACCCTCACATCTGCAGAATGGATTGCCTACATATATGTTTACTATATGATCAAAGACTCCCAAGCCCATTACACAGTCAAGTAAAAACACACCCGGAAAATGAATTTTGAAAGTAAAGATGTAAGTGTTTTCATAAAATGTACAAAGTTTCTTAATTTGAAGTGGGATGAAGCCATATTTAACTGAAACTGGGATAGGGTCTAGCAGAAGGGTTTTTAAGAGCTCAGAAAGACACTTAAAGAGCAGATCCCACCTGTATTCTCAGACACTTTGGTCATTGCAAAAGTATGTGAGATGGGAAAAGAAATTAGGGAAGTTCACAACCACTCAGTGTGTCTAAACAGAATTTTCTGATTTGTGACTCAGAAAAGAAAATGAGCATTTCCTGCATGTCTGGCCACTACTCTTCTATTACCTTCTCCCTTGCAGTTAATAATTTCAAGCTCTTTAGGTCTCTGGCATCCTCCTAGGTCTCCACAGTTCATCCAGGCAAGGAACAAAAGCTATAAGTGGATGAATGGACTTTGTTAGCTAACACTGTTCACATGCTATTTTTCCTACCTATTTAGAATGTTAAATGTCCCCAGCGTCCATAATCACAGAATCACAGAATCACAGAATGTTAGGGATTGGAAGGGACCTCAAAAGATCATCTAGTCCAATCCCCCTGCCGAAGCAGGAACACCTAGATCAGATCGCACAGGAACGCACCCAGGCGGACTTTGAATGTCTCCAGAGAAGGAGACTCCACAACCTCTCTGGGCAGCCTGTTCCAGTGCTCTGTCACCCTCACTGTAAAGAAGTTTTTTCTCATATTCAAGTGGAACCTCCTATGTTCCAGCTTGAACCCATTGCCCCTTGTCCTATCATTGGATGTCACAGAGAAGAGCCTGGCTCCATCCTCCTGACACTCACCCTTCACATATTTATAAACATTGATTAGGTCACCCCTCAGTCTCCTCTTTTCCAAGCTAAAGAGTCCCAGCTCCCTCAGCCTTTCCTCATAAGGGAGATGCTCCATTCCCTTAACCATCTTCATGGCTCTGTGCTGGACTCTTTCCAGCAGTTCCCTGTCCTTCTTGAACTGAGGGGCCCAGAACTGGACACAATATTCCAGATGCGGTCTCACCGGGGCAGGGTAGAGGGGGAGGAGAACCTCTCTCGACCTACTGACCACCCCCCTTCTGATACACCCCAGGATGCCATTGGCCTTCTTGGCCACGAGGGCACAGTGCAGGCTCATGGTCATCCTGCTGTCCACCAGGACACCCAGGTCCCTCTCCCCTACACTACTCTCCAACAGGTCGGTACCCAACTTATACTGGAACCTGGTGTTGTTCTTGCCCAGATGCAAGACTCTACACTTGCTCTTGTTAAATTGTATTAAATTTTTTCCCGCCCAAATCTCCAGCCTGTCTAGGTCTCGCTGGATGGAAGCACAGCCTTCTGGCGTGTCAGTGACTCCTCCCAGTTTCGTATCATCAGCAAACTTGCTGAGGGTGCACTCTATTCCCTCATCCAAGTCGTTGATGAATATATTGAATAGCACAGGTCCCAATACCGAACCCTGGGGGACTCCACTAGATACAGGCCTCCAACTAGACTCCATCCCATTCACCACAACTCTCTGGCTTCTTTTCTCCAGCCAGTTCACCATCCATCTCACTACCCGATCATCCAGATTGCACTTCCTCAGTTTAGCTGCAAGGATACTGTGGGAGACGGTGTCAAATGCTTTTCTGAATTCAATGTACGTGTTATCAACTTCAAAATATATCCGTATCAAGTAAGTCAAACAAAATTGTGATTTATTTGCAAAAAGAAGGCTACATTCATATATTGGTGGAACAA
The DNA here is from genome assembly GCA_011057875.1 of Pterocles orientalis. NCBI lineage: Eukaryota > Metazoa > Chordata > Aves > Pterocliformes > Pteroclidae > Pterocles > Pterocles orientalis. The sequence goes on along the minus strand of WKFP01014995.1, from coordinate 13,696 downwards.
CTATCTGTTGATTAGGCAAACTGCCTCATGGTTGTGGTTTATGACTTACCTCATCCATTTATGTGGGTGTGAGATATATTTTTTTAATGTTGATGCAAAATATGTTATAGTTTGTCTTCAAGGCCAGCTGAAACTTGCAGATTTAAGTCAAAACCAGTTTCTGCTGGTTTTGCAATATAATTGTAATATCTTCAGTGAAACTTGAGAGATGGATATAAACTAAAAAATATTCACTAAAAACCATTTGAAACAGTCTTGCTAAATTTTCCCCAGATGTTTCTGTAAGCAGGTTTTTTAACAGAGTAAACCTGTACCTCCCATACTAACATCATTACTGTACTTCTGCTTTCCAGCATTGCCTACCCTCCCATTTCAAAGACTAATATAAGTATTTTTTTTTAAATATTTTCTTTGCAGATTAGGAATATAAATCTGAATTTTTTTCTTTCCAGATTAAGAACATAATCAGGACTCATCATAGCTAGCAGTGATAAACCAAGGGAAAAAATAGATTAATTCTGCTTTTTTAAAAAAACCCTACAATTTGTATCCTGTGGTGATAGTATGCCTTATGACATTTTCCTGGGCATCTGTACACTTTAATTATCTTTCCCTCCTAGAGTATTTTTCCCCTGTTTTTTTCTCTGCTTTCTCCTCCTCTGACAATCCCCACTACCATAATACAGAAAATATTTTCAACAGTTAGCATTTCAGATTTTTCATTTGTCATTTTGTATAATAAGATTAGATTTCCTAGTCTACACAGGGTAGGCCTACGGGAACGTACTGATGAAGAACGTTCTACTAGAGGGTACCGATTTTTTTCTTTTTTTCCCACTCTGATCACAACAAGCAAACAAATTGCTTACAGTGACACTGTGAATTATGTAATTTAGCCCTGTAAGAAAAATGACATGTAATTTACTTTGGGAAATACAAATATACTATAAGATATATACGTTTTCTAAACAATCATAAAATATTTAATTTTAAGAATTTCATAAAATTGTAATTATTCCTAAAGTATCCTTAAGAAAAAAGCAATAATAATAATAAAATAGCACTGGAGGTCTTTAAGGATTTTGTACATATCTTCCTGCAGGAGATCTTAAGAAATAAATTAAAGTGTAAACTCAAATCTGTATTGGACATATAATCCTGGTGAAAGCAGTAGGGTTGCAACAGGTGAAGTGGAACAGAAATTATCAAAATACAGTGTTGCTGAAACTTTTCAGTATGGTGACAAATTGACACTGAGAAGGGCTAAGAAGATTTCTTTTGTGTCTTTCGGAGCAGATTGTCGGAACTGATACATCCCATTGCAGTCATCAAGACATCAACTGTTCATCTTACAGGTCTGCATGCTGCTATGCTGAGTAGTACAGCAAAAATAATGAGGTTACTGTACTGTACTATATATTTTAACTTTTAAGTTTTCGTATAATAAAACAAATTTATCCTGGTTTTCTACAGAACCAAAGGTAATGCAATGTGTCCCTGTCCATCTGCTTCAAATACTTTTTGAATCTGTTATCTAATTGGATGAATCTGAGAGAAGATTGGGTCTGAAGCCTGATGATTTCATCTAATTTATAGCCCTGAACCAGTGTCCCCCTGAAAACAAGAACAGGTTGCTTCCAGTCACTTCAGAACACTGATATCAGACTTCTTTCTAATTATGCAATACATCTTCTAATATATGTCTTCTTCCCTGTAAGCAATGAGTCTCTTACACTGCTAATTACAGTAAAATTCGTTTAGCTCTCAGAAACATGAGGCGTTGAGACCATTTCAGAGCATGAAGACCTGGCACTGAGTATAGACCTACAATCTCAGATTACCTTAACAAATTTACTTTTAGTGCTGTAAATCTACTGAAAATGTGAGATTACTTGTAACTGAAATGAAGATTTAGTGTTTTCCTACATAAGTACTAACTATAATGTTGTATAACATTTACATGTACATCACAAAATTTGAAGCAAATGAGTTGTTGAAGGAGAATACTCTTTTCAAAGATGTCAGAGCATAAGTGACTGTGGATTATTTGATCATATTCTTTGATACTATTCAGAATACAATAGAATAGAATACTTCAGTTGGAAGGGACCTGTAACAATCACCTAGTCCAACTGCCTGACCAACTCAAAGCTGACCAAGTTAAAGCATGTTATTAAGGGCATTGTCAAAATGTCTCTTAAACACTGACAGGCTTGGGGCATTAACCACCTCTCAAGGAAGCCTGTTCCAGTGTCTGACCACCCTCTTGGTAAAGAAATGCTTCCTCATGTCTAGTCTAAACCTTCCCTGGTGCAGCTTTGAACCATTTTCACGTGTCCTGTCACTGGATGCCAGGGAGATCAGCATTTCCCTCTCCTCTTCCCCTCCTCAGCAAGCTGTAGAGAGCAATGAGGTCACCCCTCAGCCTCCTTTTCTCCAAACTAGACAAGCCCAAAGTGCTTAGTTGCTCCTTACAGGACATTCCTTCCAGATCTTTCACCAGCTTTGTTGCCCTCCTCTGGATCCACTTGGGTACCTTAACATCTTTTTTAAATTCTGGGGCCCAGAACTGTGCACAGAATTCAAGGTGAGGTTGCACCACTGCTAAGTACAGCAGGATAATCACCTATTTTGACCGGCTGGTTTTACTGTGCTTGACGAACCTCAAGATGTGGTTTGCCATCTGTTTCAGAATCACTGGCACTGTATCCTTCATGTGAGAAAGACTGCATGTGCTCAAAGAATAAGTGTAGATAGAGATATAGGTTTGTGTGCTCTGCGTGTTATAATTTACACTTCTGTAATACTTACAGGCTGCAGACCAGCACTAAAAAGAGGCTGAGCAGAATTATGCCTTCTTGAGTTCAGATGCCAGGGCACTTATAAATAATTCTTAACTGGGATTTTATCTTCAAATAACCATAGTATCTACTTGTTGTCCCAAGTCTTTAAATTTTATTTCACAAGCGCAACCAAATCCCAGGGCATTCCTATTGGCACCAGTGATGGTAGATATAAGTTTTCTCCACTGAAGGTTCTGCCATTGGGTCAGGTGGACATAAGCAAATATTTTACAGTATTTGCACTTTTGCTCAATTGTTCATTTTACCAGCATTCTTCTATGTTCTTATCTCATGAGGAAGATGAGAAGAGTCAGTTTGCATGTCTCTTAATGTGAGCACAAGTAGCTCCCAGACATAATCTTGACGAGAGTAATATGCTTAGAAACATATTTTCATAAGTGCTAATGACAGAGACACATATATCACATTGGGTTACATAACACCTAGAGCAAGGACATGTTTCTAACGGTGGTATTAAAGGGGCTAGCAGTTGTTAAAATTTGGTATACATTGCAAGACTTGATGCAGGGCCAGATACAATGCAAAACTTATGGATCCATTAAAAGGATATACTGACACTAAGAGAAGAAATAAATTGGTTTCTATTCTGCTGCCTGTGCCAATGGAAGATGTTTGTTAACCATTTATATTATCCTTTGTGCTCTGTTTCTTGCTTTGTTGCTGTGAGGTTTATCTGTTTGTTCTAGACAACTTGAATATCTTATTTCCAGATTGCTTAGCTGCCTTCCAGTGCTATTCTTCTACCATTTGATGCTAGAAGCACAGCCTTTACATTTACATATGTGAAAGCCAATGCTCTGGTAAGCAGAACTTGCAAGACTTGTCCATACTGTGTTTTGAGAGTCAGATCAAGAGCAGAGATTAGTAGATTTGTCCTCCATCCAAACAGTACACTGGGGAGTACAGTCCAAGTGCAGCTGAGGTGCTCTCTCTTGCAAAGGGAATATCAGCTGTCTGAGCATACCCAGCAGCTCAGTCACTGCCAGGCAGTTAGGATGCTGCCACATACACTGAAGCAGATTATTCATGAGTGCCGTGGAAGCATTTTTGAAGACTTAATTGTAGATCCTTTAGAAATGCCTAGGAGTTCAAGTCTTGCATTGAGTGTCCATCATGCTAGTAACTGATGTGATTAGAAAATGGGTGAAGGGCTCTGTCCTGAGATTAGTTCCTCTAACAACAAGCTTAAGCTAATTTTGAGATTCCCACCTGGATATGTAAGAAGGCTTTCACTTCCTTGCAACTCAACATTTAAAGCTTGAGCAAGATTGTTCCCTACCAGGCTGTCCACAGCTAAGTTTAAAATTCATTAAGAATTTAATTGTTGTTACTTTTATGTCTAAGTCATTGCAAAAAATAAAACAATCAAATAAGCAGAAACTGTGTTTGTCTTTCTTTCATTAAATACTTCTCATATCATTTTTATTTATTTGCTATGTTCTTTAACAACAAAGTGTTATTTTTGAATGAAATACTTTGCCTTTCTAGGACTGATACTTCGATCTTTTGATTCCCAATTCATGTGTGGAATCAACAGTGTGCAAGATATTGTGAGATCCCCCAGTGGAGAATAAGTCCTGGGATATACTATATTCTCAGACACTGACAACATGCAAACAGTGCTTAGACACTTCCAGAGCAAGCCCCTTTGCAAGATACATTTTTTGCTTTTATTAGAGAGGAGTCCAACATGGTTAGCAAGTCCCCCTTCTCCAGCTGTTTTCTGTTAGAATGGCAGCAGGTATCAGAGGGTTTTCAATACCAGAAATATTTGTTGCTTTCCTTTCTTTGATAGTAGCATTCATTCTAAAAAAAAGAAGCATTTCTAGGATTCGCAGTCCTAGGAAAAGCTCAAAAAGCTGATTCAAAAGGAATGAACCTTTGAGGACAAACGATAAAAAACCCAACAGCTATTTTTAAAAGATTCCTATATAATTTGATGTGGTCAGGCTTATTTCATAACTAATGAATACATGCAATTAATTCATATCATAGATCATAGAATATCTCAAGTTGGAAGGGATACATAAGGATCAAATTCCATTAGTATCGTGACTAAAGGAAAATTAAAAGGCGGATAAGATCTTCTCCTGCCTATGCTTTAGACTAACCAGAATTCTAGTTGTGTTTAGTATGGTCTTGTACTAGGAATGAAGAAACATTGCGTAGGCTTGGGCATATTATATACTGTGCTTGGTGATATGTTTGACATTGCACTAACATGGTTCCATCAGTTTTAGAGTATGAGAGGCAATTTGAAAGCTATCAATAGTGTCCAGCCAAGCCATCTGTCTAATGAAGGAACCTGGGAAAGGGAAGTTTCTAAAAATTTGTGGAGCACAAAGGGGACAAGTTTGTATTTGTCCCCTGTACATTGTGTAGATATATTCTGTATTCTAAACAATTCTTTTTATTTTTTTTTCTTTTATTGTAGGTAAATCTATTCGTATTGGGTGGAAACCTTTGCAACTTGTCATTCCAGTTCTTTCATCTTTAGTTTTGCACATAGACATCCACACATTACATATGTTCAATGTTTATGTAAAATTCCAACAAATCTACTCAACACCAAGTAACAATGTTTATAAAAGGTCTTGGGTTTTAATAAATTCATGATACTATAAAAAATACAAAATTAAAAACAACATTTTAAATAAAATCATAAGAACAAGATGATAGCAAATGCACTTCAAAGATGATATTAAAATGCTTGACTTTTTTTTTATTCTGCAGAATAATTTTCCTTCTAGGAATTTCATGTTGACAGTAAGGCTGGAGTTCAATTTTTTTCCCTTCTGTTCTAATAAATGTGAACCTCAGTTAGATGTAAATAAGATTTCCCTCTATTTTTTATCGGTTTTTTTTTTTTTTTTTTTTTTTTTTTTTTTTTGCATTTCTGGAAAAGACATTTCTGGTGAAGAGAATATGTTGAATATGTTCAGTGTTTCTATGTATTCCTAAAAACTGGGCTAGCAGTTGTAGCTACTAGTCTGAGAGTCTGAGACCAAGCATATGTATCTAATAGATCACGAAACAGACTACTGTGACTTTGGCAATTTTATAAACAAGGGAATAAAACAAGGGATTATGACTCACTTATATGGAAAAATTACATTCAATAGAGAAAAAAAAATATTGTTTAGGTGTGAGTAATCTGATTTAATTTAGATGTTTCCTTTAGTATGAGATGAACTTGCCCTAGAAGTGGCTGTCTCCACTGGTAATAACAAAGCCTGAGGTGATTAACTCAGACAGAATCCTTTGCATTGAGAACTTGGCCATATCTTACTAAAGACACATCTAATCTTTTTGTAGAAACCCGACTATTTTTGAGATTCTGGGCCTTACTGCCTTTGCACTTCACTGGGATGTTAGTGTAAGTGCTGCTAAGAAAGATTGGGAAGGTCCTTTAATAGGGGTATGTACAGAAATATTAAGTGCAAAATACCGTGATTTTAAAATCCTTTTTGCTTTGAAATATTATTTTAAAATTAACTGTATATCCACTATATATCTATAAATCCACTGATGTTAAAATATGTACTGAAATATCTTATAGTACATATTTTTTATAAAAATGTGCTGAAACCATATAAATATATAGTTTCTGAATTAGCAACTCAACAGTTTATTTTAATAAGACAACCCAGTTATGTGCTTTATCTTCTTACTGAAATGTGGAAGGCAATGAGAGAAATTTTGATCTTTTCTCTTCTTATGCTTCAGTTCACAAGATACCTTTTGTTATGATAATTGGACTGATGCATAATTGTCTGATATGTATAATTTATATTATTTTGTTTTTACTAATTGGTTCCTCATTCTTACTCATTCTATTGTTGCAATTTAAAGAGTTCCTGAGTTATGTAACAGTTACCTAAGACAGTATTTGCAAAATACTATGAAAAATGAGCTCATTGTTTGGCAACTGATTAAATGTTTTTGTCTGTTTCTGTATCTCACCTTCTCCTAAGGTAAGGACAAGGTTTTGGCTTCAAATGATGTTCTCCCAGAGGTGTCTTCTCAAATAGTTTTACTTGCAAATTATTTGTGTTGATGAAGTGCCTATTCCCCAGCCGGGAGTGGAGATCTCCTGTGTTACACACACAACATGATTATGATTAATAACAGACCTATGAAATCCTAGGATTATAATAATTTCCAAATTTTTTATTGCTAACATCTATGACATCCCATAGATTGCATAGCTTGGCATGGTGATGTTTATAAAGTTTTGTTACCCCAGGAAAAGCAGTAAAGCTCCTTTAGGATTTAAACTATACATTCCACCAATCTCTTTTTCTAAAGTAATAATGCCTTCTTAGTAATTTGATAGAATTATTGATGTGAAGTAATATTTAAATTAATACATTGATTTCTCCAAACAAATGAAACTATTTTGCAATAGAGCAAATAATTTGGTTGAGAACACACAGTTTATTTATTCTTGAAATCAAAAACTGACACTATAAAGAAACAAGCAAGTGTTATTAAAATTTTTTAGCTGTGAGCTAATCAGTGTTTAACTGGCTGTAGAGGACAGTGCAATCTGCATTGCAATCTGTTACTGAGCACGGTGCTGTTAAAAAAAAAGTTAAACATGAAATGCTACAGACAACTGCAATTATGAAAGTTAGTCATGTTATTTTAAATAGTAATCTTTTAAAAGGATATTATTCTAAGGGAGTGCATATTGAACAGCAAATATTTGTAATCTTCAATAGGCTGCAAAGTAAATAATTAAATAAATGGTTAAGCAAGCAGTTACACCCACGTGAACCTTTTTTCCCCTCTGGATTTGTGTTTCAAGGACGAACTCTGTGTGGATTGCTTGATATATAGTCAAGGTTAAATTCCTGAAGCAGACTTTTCTGCAGTGTGGGTTTTTCCTTTGTCCTTTCTCTGTTCACACAAACCTAATACAAAATTAATGCCTGTCTTCCTCTTATCTTTCTGTGGTTTGGTTGCATTTAGCCAGTACATTTAAAAAATATTTGAGAGATCTAGCAGATAATAAAACAAACAGTATAAATGAAAAGACCGTATGATCACTTAAATCTTATTTTCATTTGGTCATTGGATCTATCTCCACATATAAAACATGGGTTCTGCTTATTTGAAAGTGAAATACATTGAATGACTTTTTAAAATAAAACTCAATATACTCAATCCAGTAGATTTTGCTTTATTCTCTAATTTAAAATGGGTATTTTGTCAAATCATTCATGATTTTTATACTTCAGCAGACTCAAAGGGCATAGTGATTTGAAAAATTTTCTTCATAGGGTCTGAGAGAGGTGACATATTGCTAACACATTATTTTTGATTGTTATCAGTTTAGTCATTCATTGGTGCTAAGAAAACAGAGACGTGGAACAAAGTCAACTTTATTTGCATAGGATCCATAATCTATACCTTTTTTTTTTTTTTCCTGAATGAACAGACTGATAATTTCAATGTGGAAAATGCAGAGACATACTCAATTTAGTTTTAAACTAGCTGGCCTATGTACCAGGACAAGTATGGACATGACAGCACAGAACTTGATGTGGACAAGCATTGCTCAGGATCCCAAGGATGATTTTTCCTCTAGTGTTGAGTTTGCTAGTCTTTCAGCTATTTTACTATCATCACCTCTACTAGATTATTGAAAGGCAGTTTGCATTTTGATAACAAAAGATAGAATCATGCTTTGACTGCAAGGTAAATTTACCCTCCAAAAGTTGTTGTTTATTGCTTTTTGGGTTTGTTTGTTTGGTTGGTTGGTTTGGTTTTGGTTTGTTTTGTTTTTTGTTTTTTGTTTTTTTTTTAAATGGCTCAAAATACAGTGAAGCTACCATCGCATGATAGGAACTTCTGCATTTTGGTTATGTAACAGACCTGTACTGAAATGACTTTAGTAGAGAGGTCCCACAATCCAGGAAATTGCTGTTCACCTCCTGATGAAAAGCTTAACAATGCTTATACATACGCCAGAACATCAACATGTTCTCTGTCAAGACTGACCACAAATTTATTCTACGTCCTGGGTTACCATAATAAAAGAACGGTTTAGAAAACTTGAAACATGGTGGTACCCTCTGGCTTTGTTTAACAGGCACTATATTGCCAAAGTTGTCAGAACCCAAATGACACAGTGGAAATACGTATTTAGACTTTGTTCAATAAACATGAGTAGTTGAACAGCAATGTTTTTTTGAGGCTTTTTATATAAAAGCATAAGATATTGAAGTAGTCCACCTGCTTTCCAAAGAGCCATTGGAGATTTTGTAACCTCTGGAAATGTTTCTGTGTGGCATGCTCCTAAACCTGTGCACTGCCAATAGAGGAGTGAATTAATTAGACACAACTGATGCTTCTGATGGATTTCATTAACCAACATGCCTGTGATTTTCAACTGCTTGTATCAGAAACACGTCTCTGGCTAATGTTCATTGAGAATGGCCCTAGGTGAGCAGCGAAGGTTAGCAAATGTACATTGGACCTGATTATCACATGTCAAGGGGGTGCATCTCTACAGACCCAAATACATTGTCTGCAGGCAGAGGAAAATGTTCTGAAATTGTGACTTTCTCAGTGAGGACATTTGCTGGGATAACATCAGCTTTTTCATTACTGTATTTCATCTCTACTGTATTTTTTTCATGTGGGCACAAGTGATATAGCCAGGAGTAGCCTGAGGTCCATCAAGAAGGATTACAGAGCCCTGGGAGCAGCAGTAAGGGACTCCGGAACGCAAGAAGTTTTTTCATCAATCCTTCTGGTTAAAGGGAATGGGTTTGAAAAGGCCAGTCAAATCTACCAAATCAACAAATGGTTACAGGAGTGGTGCCACAGCCAGGGGTTTGGCTACTTGAACCATGGGACTCGCTTTGAGAAACCTGGTCTGCTGGAGGCTGATGGGCTCCATCTGTCAGAGAAGGGGAAGAGAATCTTCGGTCATAGGCTTGCTAACCTGGTGAAAAGGACTTTAAACTAAATTTGCCAGGGGAGGGGAACCTCAATCCATCCTAGTCACACCATTTTTGAAGCCAGAGCCTGTAATAGATGCCCAGCACCTGGAGAAGAGTCACAGACCAGCAGGATAGCACCTGAAGTGCAACACAAAGGGCTTCTTGCCAATAAGTCAGCTTCATCAGGGGCCCAAAATTTAGTGTCTCTATGCAAATACATGTAGCATGGGGAATGAACCAGAGGAGTTAGAGAAATATGTACACCTGCAGGGCTACGATCTCACGATCTCATTGGCACCATGGAGACATGGTGGGATGGATCTTGTGATTGGAATATTGGAATGGAGGGATACAGGCTCTTCAGGAAGGACAGGAATGGGAGATGAGGAGGGGGTGTCACCCTCTGTTTCAGTGACCAGATGGAGGACATGGTGGGACAATCATGTCCTGGGCTGCATCAAGAGAAGTGTGACCAGCAGGTCGAGGGAGGTGATTCTCCCCCTCTACTCCACTGTTGTGAGACCCCACCTGGAGAACTGTGTCCAGCTCTGGAGTCTTCAGCACAAGAAGGGCATGGACCTGTTGGAGTGAGTCTAGAGGAGGGCCATGAAGATCATCAGAGGCTTGAAACACCTCCCGTATGAGGACAGGTTGAGAAAGTTGGGGTTGTTTAACCTAATGAAGAGAAGGCTCTGGAGAGACCATACAGCAAGCAGCCTTGCAGTACCTAAAGGGGGCCTACAGTAGATATGGGGAGGTACTGTTTATCGGGGAGTGTAGCAACAGGACAAGGGTTAAAACCTTTAAGCTGAAAGAGGGTAGATTTAGGTTGGGTATTAGGACGAGGTGTTTTACTGTGAGGGTGGTGATGCACTGGAACAGGTTTACCAGACAAGCTGTGGATGCCCCATTGCTGGAGGTGTTCAAGGCCAGGTTGGATGAGGCTTTGAGCAACTTGGTCTAGTGGGAGGTGTCCCTACCCATGGCAGGGGGGTTGCAACTAGGTGATCTTTAAGGTCCCTTTCAACCCAAACCATTCTATGATTCTATGATTTTATGACCCTATCTTCTAATGTAATTTAGGTCTTTTAGAAATACATGTAGGAAATGCCTTTTTGTTTTTAATATTCAGGCTAGTCTAGAAACATACAATAGATGTGCAAATTTTTAGTATGCAAATTGAGCACACGACAAAGACCTATGTGAAATATGTCAACATAATATGAGGTACAGAAATACTTACTTGTCAAAAACATACCTATCTGTAGCCCCAGGTTGTGTTCCATTTTGCATGTCCCTTTGAGTCATAGCTCGGCTTGCTGTACTGAAAATGCCAATGATACAAATGCTGAACTGTGGTAGGGAATAAAAACAAGAAATATTGTTTTGTGGATTTCATTTTCAGTCAGCTGAATTAAGCAATATTTAGAAAAAATGAACTCACACAAGAGCAGTGATAATAGCTAACAGGCTGCTGGAGTGCTGCTAGAATCCAAATTTTATTACTCTAGCCACACAAAAAATGTGTAGCTATACTATAGAGTTCCTATTTTCTGTCAGGTCCTTTCTCATTCTTTTCATTTTTATTAGAGTGATGAACACCTTAGTCTGACAGTAGGAATAATGCAGCAGTCTTGTTTGATGATGGGGCCTAGGAGTGTATTTTTTTGTGACTAGGATCTGATCTGTCATAAATTCTAGTAATGCGCTTTTAAATAAAAATAATGAAGTGGCACTACCTGAATAGTATCTGAAACATAGAGAGCAAAAGCATATTATACAGGAGTTAAATGCTACGTTAAGTTTCTCAATCATAAAATAAAATGATACAACAGCAACAGAAACACAAGTGGCATTTCATGTCTTGTTCTTGTCTGTTAAAGACAAATAAATAAATTCATTTGTAGAAAGAAGTCAGCCTAGGGTATGATTTCCACCTTGTTTTCTCAGAAAAGATTGCTTTTTTGTGCCCTCAAATTTGTGTGTGACTTCTACACAAAGAGCATAATGTAAGAAAATCTGTAATTATATATATATATATCTGAATCATTAGGTTGCCGCAAAATGTACATAAGAAACCTATTGCAAAGTGTGTCTTCTCATAACTGTCTTTCTTTCTATTTTAAGTTTTACAGTAACAAAAATGCTTGCTGTTTTTCTAAATTGTTTTTTCTGCTCATCATTTTATCTTCTCTCTTCACATTGGATTCCCCCAGCCACTTCCCTTAATATTATCACCACAGGAAGAATCATAGGAGAAAGTAAGGGTTGCAAGGTGAGTCTACATCCACTCTTATAGAAGGAAAAATCTTGCAAGCAATCAGCAGATTCTTCTGAAATATCAGATGCTTGCCATCTGATGCTGAATTATCCTCACAATATAACAACTTAATTCTTTGAGGGACTTAATGGAAGGATTAGAGTGTAGTTTCCAGTCGATTATCTTACTCCTCGGGGTCACAGAAAGGCCAAATGAAGCTGAATGCTCACTTCTCAAATCCCAGACTAATCCCCCAAGCACTAAAATGCAACTACAAAAAAGACTGAAATACTCTTTGAGGGTACTGTAAGGTAGTCTGTTAGTGGGCTCACCTGTAGGGTTCTAGACATGAACTGGATAGGAATTTGGTGCAACTCAGAAGTTTTGAAATGGCAAATAAAAATAATACAAAAAAAACAAATAAAAAATAAAATTAAATTTAAAAACTTGAGACATGGGGATACAAAGCCAAAATGGATCTTTGTACTGAATTAGCAGCTGCCATTTTCTCTGCTATTTGCACACAGAAACCAGAAATTTCTGCTATTCTTATCACTTTGCTGGTTTTGTAGACATGTGGTTATATGAGCCTAAGTCTCATCAGATGTTAGCTGTTATACAAATAAAAGGCAATGAGTCTATATTTTCATTTTTGTAGTACTTCTAGAATTGCTCCAGAAAGATAATGTATGACTTCATGAGCACTTCACATAGCTGCCTAAATCTGTTAAAACATCTTCAGAATTCAATTTATTTCTTAAAAATACCCATTTCACTCAAAATCAGTGACTGAAATACAGTCATATCATTTTAGCTTCCTTCTCTGAATATTTGTCCAGAATTGACTTGCTGCTATGCCATGAATAAGTGAGCAATTGTTCTTACTTCACATGAGGCAGATGGCAGTAGTACCAAATCCCAGAAGACTTCCAGCTGCTCTCATGACTATAATCACCTCTGAGCCAAACAAATACTTAAGCAGAAGAGTTTGAGAGATGTGATCATTTAGTACAGTGTGCAGGAGAAGGGAGTGAGAAAGTACGTTAGAGAAAACTCAAATTCTTTGAATCCCTGGCCGGTATGTTAACCCAGCGTTGATTGAATTAACTATTTCCAATGAGGTATGAAAAGCACTCATCTCATGTGATAAGCTAAAGTACAGAAAAAAATTGCTATTTCCTTCCAGATGGAAAAAGACCGAATATTGGGTTTGCTACTCAGAAAAAGGCTTTGCAGCAGTTGAAGTGTTTAATTCTAAAGCATCAAAGATACCACTGAATGAAATGCTGCTGTTCATAGTAAGATCTTAGTTTCGTATGCTACCATGTTTTCATGTCTGTAACAATTTTAATTAAGTTTTCCCCAGTTTTGCTGTGCATTTGTGGTGGGTTAGCCCTTGGCTGGGGCCAAACCACACACACCCACTCACACAGTCCCTGCCCCCACCCAATGATAGGGGAGAGAATTAAAGAGGTAAATGGCAAAGAGGACTCGTGGGTTGAGATAAGGACAATTTAATAACTAAACTACAATAATATTGGAAATAATACTATATACAAATATGCAATGTGATACACAGTGATACTGCTCCTCCCCACCTGATGACCAAAGGCCCAGCC
>WKFP01014991.1:601096-623290 GCA_011057875.1 Pterocles orientalis | reverse complement strand
CCCCCCCCAACATCAGATATATTCGCTAAGAAACCTGTCTTCCTCCCAACTGTGGCTCTTTCTGGAACTTTCTGCCTCTCCCTCCCCAATTTTTACCATTTTCCACAAATAAAAGAATAAAAGCCTCCAGCTCCTGTGCCTGGGATGCGGCTGAGCCCTCCTCCACCATCTCCCTGATGAAACCAGCCAGCCCCTCCCCACCGCAGAGGATCACCCGACCCACGCGAAGCATCACACCCCCAGTACCAACCGCACCTCGCGAATGTTTTCACACGTTTCAGCAGGATTCCTGCCCAGGGTCTCCCCTCTAACCCCCCACCCGAGCCGTGCCCGGCCCCCCCGTGCCAGCGCCGCACCTGCAGGACCCTCCCCGAGCGCGGCTCCACCACCCGCAGCCTCTTGTCCTTGCAGGTGGTGGCCAGGAGGCTGCCGTCGGTGTTGAAGGACATGCAGAGGATGACGTCCGTGTGGCAGTCGATCATCTTCACCGGCTCCCCGATGTCCAGGTTCCAGATGAGAACCTGCGGGAAGGGGGGAGCTGCTCTGGAGACCCCCCCCCAACCCTTCTGCAGCCTCCGCGGCTGCTCTGGGCATTGCAATATTTCCTATTTCGGGCTGAAATCGCCTCCTCATCACCTACAGATCCCTTTTTCCTCCTCCCAGGGATGCCCAGCTTGTGCAAAATTAAAATAATCCTTACGAGCGGGTGCAAGACCCTGGCACGAGGGACGGTACCGTCCGCTGCGATGGGACATTTTATCCCCCCCCGGTGACCCCCACGGGCAGAAACAGCCCCTCGCAGAGGCAGCGGCCGAGGGCAGGGAGCGGGGCCGGGCTGGGCTCACCTTGTAGTCGTAGCCGGCGCTGAAGAGGATATTGTTGGCGGTGGGGTGCCACTCGACGAGGCCGACGCGCCGGCTGTGCCCGTACAGCTCCAGCACCGCCTCCGTCATGTTCCGCTTCAGCCCCCCCTCGGGGATCTCCCAGATCCTCACCTGCGGGACGGGGCGGGCGGCGGGTGGGTTTGGGAGCCCCAGGGGGACCCCGGCACCCGCCTGGGGGGGTCCAAGCTGCTGAACGCCCACAGCCTCATCCTGCACCCCAAGGAGTGTCCCCGGGGGGGGTCCCGTCCCCTGCGAGGGTGGGGGGAGGCACGGAGGGTCTGTCCCATCAGAGCAACAAGCACCGGGGCAAAAGGAGCCCAAAACGGGGAGAATTGGGTTAAAAACCAGGCAGGAAAGGTTCTGCAGGGACTTTTTACAAGGGCGTGTAGCGACAGGAGGAGGGGTGATGGATCTGAACTGAAAGAGGGATGAGAGATTGGGGAGAAATGTTTTCCTGTGCGGGGGGTGAGGCCCAGGGTGCCCAGGGAAGCTGTGGATGCCCCATCCCTGGAGGGGTTCAAGGCCAGGCTGGATGAGGCTTTGGGCAACCTGGGCTGGTGGGAGGTGTCCCTGCCCGTTGGCACTGGGTGGGCTGTAAGGTCCCTTCCCACCCAAACCCTTCTGTGACTCTGTGATTCTGCAGGGAAGGCGCTTGCTGAGCAGGAGGAGGGGATGCGCTGGGACACAACACGGCTCCTACAGCATCTCCTCTTCCACGCAACAGCTCCAGACCATGGCATCGAAGAACAATTAGAGACGCTTTCGTCTCCACAGCAGGTCCCTGGGATGAAGCCGAAGGGACACACGGCATTCACCCAACCCGCCTCTGTCTGCTCTGCTCCCTGCTCCCTGCACCCATCTGAGCAGCGAGACCCAGGGTCCCACAACCACCCAAAAGCCGTCCACGTTCAACAGCACATCCACGTCCCCTGGGCTCGGATGCAGAGATGGAAAACCCGAGCTTTGCGCTCCATCCCCTCCCCACAGCACGCTCATCCCCGCCAGAGCCTTCATCCCCCCCAGCTCTACTATCAAACACATCACGACACCTTTAGGTAACACTAAAAAAAGCCCAACGCCACCGACCGCAGCACGCAGCCCCTGCCACCCCCCCACCAGCATCCCCAGAGCCCAGCTCGCCCCTGGGCAGCGGCGGGGGCCGGGTCCATGCTGCCCCAGGGGTCGGAATAAAGGTTTTCCGACACGGAGGGAATAGCTGGGAGGCTGCTGCTGGAGGGGGACTGATCCTGCCACCCCCTCGGTCCCTCCTCTGCCCCCCCAGCCAGCCAGGGGCTGAGGGCGTGCAGAGCTGGTGTTACTGGGAGACGTGTTTCAGAGGCTGGTTTGGCTCGCAGGGATGATCCCGAGAGCACCAGCGGTTTTCAAACAAGGCACAAATCGAGGAAAAAAAAACAACACAGGGCAAAACCAACACAACCCCGATCACCGAAGGAGCCGGTTACGAAAGCGCTGGGTTACGAAACGGCTGTTACCAAACCTCCGCCGGAGAGATGCTCCCGCTGCGGGGGATGCGGCATCAAACCCCGGGAGGGGGGGACACAGGGAAAGCCTCGTGGACCCAGCCACGATGCCTCAGGCACCCTGCATCGTCCGGGAAATGAGGCAGGAGCCAGCTCCTGCCTTTCGCCAGCCTGAGGGTGGTTATTAAATGTGTCCTGCATCCGCCGGGGCTCCGCAGCAGAGCATCACCTCTGCGCCCTGCTCCTCCTGCATCATTCCTCAGGTCTTGCCAAAAAAAATTTCAAAAAGGGGGTGAGTGCCAGGGACGGGCTATTTTAGGCAGGTTTCTGCGTTGCTATGACCTGGAAATAGACGTGTCGGATCCGGCTGCAGCACTAATGCTGTTCTGCTGCCAGCATGGGCGTAGCCGGAGCTAACCCAGGAACCAAGCGCTGCGCTTCGCGACCTCGTCCCATCCCGGGATGGAAATGATGCTTTTGGGGAATTCTCATTAAAAAAAACCACAAGAGGAACAAGCCTACAAGTGCCTCCATCCACCTCCTCCCATCCCAGGGTGGGATGCAGCCCATGAAACTGGACGCTTCCTCTCCCAACCCATCCTAGGAAATCCTCTTGGTAAAATTTCCACAAGACAGAAATCCCAGGAGCGGTTTCAAGCAGAGGGATAACCCGGGTGGGCTCCGAGGCAGCGTCAAACCCTTCACACTGGGTCCTGCTGAGTCACAAAATCCTCCTCACCCCCTCGGAGAGCATCACCCTGTAGCAATGCCCTCGGCTGCCAGGTCCTCCACCAATGGTGCCCCTGGGTGACACAGGCAAATATTCCATTTTCTGCAGCCTGGACGCCACCAGGACCTGGGCATCCTCTCTCTTTGATAAACCTGAACCTCAATAAACCTCCTGGGAGTGAGCAGGGGGAGCCTGACGGTGCGGGACATGCCTGTGAGCATCATCCCGCACGGGGTGACACCAGGAGCCACCAGCATCACCCCAGCGTGGGGTGACACCAGGAGCCACCAGCATCATCCCAGTGCAGGGTGACACCAGGAGCCACCACCATCATCCCAGTGTGGGGTGACACCAGGAGCCACCAGCATCATCCCAGTGCGGGGTGACACCAGGAGCCACCAGCATCACCCCAGTGCAGGGTGACACCGGGAGCCACCAGCATCATCCCAGTCTGGGGTGACACCAGGAGCCACCAGCATCATCCCAGCGTGGGGTGACACCAGGAGCCACCAGCATCATCCCAGCGTGGGGTGACACCGGGAGCCACCAGCATCACCCCAGCGTGGGGTGACACCAGGAGCCACCAGCATCACCCAGCTACAGGGACACTTGTCTCCAACTCATCTCCGTCGGGGGGGAAACCCCCCCTTCGGACAGCCTCAGGAGCAATTAGCTTAATTTCCCAGGCTTAACGATGGCTCAGGAAGTCTCCCCAGTGCCCTGCCTCCCTCCCAGCACTCCCATTCCCTGCTGACTGTAAAAACTGGGAGACAGCTCACCGTGACTCATGGCCATGAGCTGAATTTTTTCCCCCCCACTCGATATCTTCCTTGACAAGCTTTCAGCTAATAAAAAATGCCGACATACTAAAGGAGAGGATGAGACACTGGGTGATACCACAGTGAACCAGTTAAAGACTGGGCTGCCCAGCCCCGCATTCTGCCGTGCAGAACGGGCGATGGGCTCTGAACTTCTCCCTGCGCAAAGGAGCCTCTGGACTCGTCCGTGCCCAGGAAACCGAGAGGAGGAGGATGCAAACACCAGCTACGTGAAGACGACCCGGTCCGTTCTCCCCCAGCCTGCAGAACTGCCTTTTGCTCCATCACCGGATGGATCCGGCCACGAGAGCCGCGGCAGCCCCTGGGAGCCAGGATTAATAATAGCATTGCTGTTGGGCTTGGGGAAAAAAATAATAAATGAAAAGACCTCGTTGTGCTCAGCTGTACGGCTTATCTGCAGTGGGGGACACAGCAAGAGCAGCGCTGGGACAATAAGGGACGGCGGGGACACCGGTGACGTGGAGCCAGGGATTGGAACAATTTCCTATCGCTCCGCATCGGTATCTCCCCCCCTCCCCGTTCCCGAGCCATCGCCCACCCCCAGCACCCGCGGGTGTGTACGTGGAGGGCAGGGGGGTGCCCGGAGCTGCGGGACCCCCGGGAGGTGCCAGCCCCCCTCGCGGCAGCTCACCGAGGTGTCTTCGGAGCACGAGGCGATGATGTTCTCAATGAAGGGGTTCCACTTGATGTCCAGCACGTTGCCCTGGTGACCGCAGACTTTGGGGTAGTTGGGTTCGATCCGACCTGTCTGTGACCGAAAAGAAACCAGGGGTTTAAAACAAAACCCAGGGCTTAAAACAAAACCCAGGGCTTAAAACAAAAAAACCCAGGGGTTTAAAATATTCCTCCCAAATTTTGGAAGCGGTGTTGGGCAAGGCACATCTGCAGACCCCACAGAACAAACCCCCAGTGACTTTGGGATCACTCGTGCTCAATGACGCGAATAACCCAACTGTACACCGCCTGCTGGGATGCCTCCACACGGACCGGAACCCTGCGTGTGGCTCTTGGGGACGGTCTGGTCCCGACACCCCCGCTGCTGCGGTTCCACACAACCCCGCTCGCTCACCTCCCCTCGTCCCACCCCGGGATGGGGAGAGAACTGAAGGGCTGAAGGGAAAAGAGACTCAGGGGTGAGAGAAGAACAATTTAATAACTGAGCTACAATAACATTGGAAATAATATGATGATAATAATAGTAATAGACACAAATATCCAAAGGAGTGACACGGTGACACTGCTCAGCACCCCATGGCCAAGGCTCAGCCCGTTCCCGGAGCAGGGAGAGTCCTGAAACCACAATCCCAGAATGGAGAGAAGAGCCCGAGTGTCCGAGAGAGCGAGACGACCCTGAGAGAGGGGAGACCAGAGGGAGACAACCTGGAGCAAGAGAGAGAACTTCCAACAGAGCCTCCCCTCTCCCCTGGCCATGCCGGGCATGGGATGGGACAGACCATGGGCCAGGTGGGGTCTCAGTCCTGAACCTGAGGTTGAACCCTGGGCTGGGAACTGGGGCTGTGCTCCCTCCCAGCTCCTCCTGCCCCTGCAGCCACGGGCACAGCAGAGAAGCTGGAAAGTCCTTGAGTGTCCCGGCAGCAGCTCTGCCATCAGTGTGTGACCAGCTTCTCCCCAGCACAGACCCAGAACACTGTCACTAGTGACTATAAAGTGAACTCTGTCCAGCCCAGGACGAACAGAGCTCTGCAGCAGAGGGTGCACAGCACCCGGCACAGCCTCCGGTGAGGGTTCCCATCACTGATGGGTTGGGGGGACCCCAGCTCCTTGCAGGGACCTTGCAGGGACCCTCCTGGCCGGTCACCCCCCGCTCTCCGTTCTCCCGCGCTGGCTCCGTGCCGCAGCCTCGGAGCGTGTGAACTATCTAGGTCAGCACGGCAGAGCCGCTCAATATTTCATGGCCCCTCCAGCACTGACCTTTTAACGGATCCAGCTCCACTGAACGTGAACAAAGAAAGGCACCGAGGACATCGCTGCGTTTTTACCACTCCCAGCTACGGGCAGCGGCCAGGAGCGCTCCAGGAGCCGGATCAGAGCCCGGGACCCATCCCTCTGCCCGCCCGGATCCCATCGGCTGGGGATGGAGATGCAGAAAGCCATCGCACGAGAAACAGGCACACACACAAAAACCTTTTATCAATTTTTGAACTACTCTTCAGAGGCGTTATTATTCGAGTGAAAAGCCCGTTCCTGCTGAAATCGCTCCAGCAGCTCGAAGTCATCCCCTGGACACACAGAGAGAACTAGGCTGGGCTCAAAGCCCCGGGGACCTGGGTATGTGGGCCACTCCGGTTATCGAGGTAAAGGGAAAAAAAACAGGTGCCTGCTCTCGCTGCCTTCAGTACAGGAATGAACAGACACCTTCAGCTCCATCTATACGATATATAGTGTCACTGCCTGCGGGAGAGATGGGGGGATAGTGACAGGACAAGGGGTGCCCATGGCCTGGGGAGACCCCCCGGGTCAGCTACTGCCTTCACCCAAACCCCACTGCAAAAATCACGCCGTGAAAAATTATGGAAAAAAGATGATTTTTCATAAAGTTTTCCCATGGGAAAAAAAATAAATTCAGCCCTGAGGTGGGGAGCTCAGCCCTGTGCCCCACAGCCACGGAGAAAGGACGAGATCCTTGGGGTCTCATCCTGCACACGAGCATCGTACGGAGCAAAGCAGCCCCCGGGACACGCAGCCGAAGTCTGGGAAGCAAAAACCCAAAAGTGAGACTCAGCGGGCGGAGGGAAAGGCAGCGACGCCCGCAGCCCATTAGCTCTGCCTCCCAGTTCCGCCCAGTGACCCTGCTGGGGATTAACGGATGCAAAGCGCGGCCGGACGGGTTAATACATTAAGTACGCCAGCAGACACGGCTCACCCCAGCGGCTCGGATTGTTGAGCTTCCCTCTGATTTTCCTGTTTGCCTTGGTGACACTATTGACACGCTACCTAGGGCTGGAACTCAGGACGGACCTGCGAACGGCACCAGTTCACATGCAACCGCGGTAACGCTGAGCAACCAGCCGAGAGGTTCCCTTTGCAAAGGAGATCTGATGGGTTTTGTCCAAATTCATCAGGTTCCCAAGAAATCCAGAGTTTTGATTAAAATAAATCGAAGGTGGTCGGCGTGCAGGAGCTGTGCGAGGGCACAAGCAGGGGCAGGTTGTGCCCGTACCCAGGGCACCTGGAAGAGGAGGAGGAGGAGTCAAATAAAAAGGAAAAAAAAATATTAAAATAAAAAATCAGGGATTCACAGCAGAGCCTCCTGTGCGGTCATTCTCAGAGGGACCTCGCCAGCAGCTGTGCGCTAAGCCGCGGCGAATCCTAATCGCCGGATCCCTGATCCCAGCAAGGGGACACTCGGTGACCCAGATGCCGTCCCTTTGGTGGCAGCACGGTGTGCCGCCGCTCTCCGAGCTCCGGCATTTTCCACGGCTGGAAGGAGCAAACCTTCCAGCAACCTCAGCCCCTCCAGCCCTCCCTTTGCTGCGGCAGTTACCCTTGGAAAAGAAAAAGTTCCTTGTACGATGTCTGGGGGAAGGAAGGACGAGGAATTTATTTTAAGTTGGTTTAATTCAGTTCTTTTGCTGCTTGGTGAGCGAGAAGGAAGCCTGTCCCTGGGGACGGGGGAATGGCAGCGAGGGCAGAGGGACCAGCAGTGTGTGGAGCCCAGGAGGGATGGACACACAGACCGGGAGGGACGGAGACACAGACCTGGGAGGGATGGACACAGGGACCCGGAGGGATGGACACACGGACCCACGGACCCGGGAGGGACGGACACACGGACCCGGGAGGGACGCACACACAGACCCGGAGGGATGGACACACAGACCCGGGAGGGACGGACACAGGGACCCGGAGGGATGGACACATGGACCTGGGAGGGATGGACGCACGGACCCACCGACCCGGGAGGGACAGACCCACGGACCCAGGAGGGACGGACCCATGACCCGGGAGGGATGGATACACGGACCCGGAGGGATGGACGCACGGACCGGGATGGACGGACACACGGACCCGGGAGGGATGGACCACCACAGGAAGGGGAACACCATCACCAGGAGGAGCAAAGCCTCTTTTTTTCCTAGAAGCATCACTTCTAAGCATTCTTTTTCCTCCTCTTGGGTTCTCAAGCAGGAGACATCATCTTTAAAAAGACGCAGTACGTGTATTTATTCTTAATGAAAAATCACAGCGTTGCTGTGAGCGGGTCCGAGTCCATCCCAGTGGGTCCGAGTCCACCCCAGCGACCCCCTTGGCCACCCTCAGACCCAGGCGATGAAGCGTTGTCACTTCAGACCCTCTGAGCAGCACCCGCTTCGGTCGCACGACGGCCAGACTCCGCAATTGCTTTGCAACAAACCAGCAGGATGCTCGGATAAATAATTCTCAAATATCAATTCATAAACCCTGCTTTTCACCAGCTTCCCTGCAAGTACAAACCCAGGATGTAGGAAATGCAATAATTTGGAAAAAAAAGAGCTCCAAGGGTGGCGAAAACCCTAATTCAGCTCTACCCTCACCCCCCCATGCACAGAAAACTCCACAGAAACAACAGCAGCATCCATCCAGCCCTGACCCCAGCACCCTCATCACCCATCCCCAGGCGAGGAACCCCCCCGAGCCAGAAGCACCCACCGCTAGCCCAGGGACCGGCTGCCCTTCCCCACCCCTCCCTGCCCTTCCCCACCCCGCAGCCTCCCCCCACGCTCCCAGACCCCTCCTCAGCTTTTCGAGGAGGATGCGGGAAGCGCTGCCTGCGCCGGGGGGGATTTATGGGGTTTCCCAGGAAATCCCTGAGTACACACGTGTCTCCAGCGGCGGGGATTAAGAGTAAATACATTTATTGCCGGCTTTTAAAGGAGGGCTCTCTTACTCGAGAGCCAGAGGGGAAGAAATCACACAGACATCCCCACCCCGGCGCAGATCCCTGGCTGGTTTCGGCACAAGGGAAGGGTGCTGCAGGTTAACTGATGGCCGTTAGAAACCAAATGAAATCAGCCCAAGCAAGAGAGAAATGGGACAAACCCTCGTCCAGGACCCAGAAACCCACTGCTGCTGGCTGCGCATCTCCCCACGGACGGGGAATTTCCCACGTGTGGACGGAAGGATGCTGCTGTCGGAGAGGTTTCTCTCCAATAACTGAATAAATAGAAAACCGGACGCCTGAAGCCTTCCTTTCCTGCTCTCCCCTAGCAGCCTCCCTTCTGCCGGGATGCTCGTCCAGCCTCCGGTGGCTGCAGACCTCCAGGCAGGAGCGATTGCACGGCTCCGGTTTGGCCAGAACCAGCCAAAGGCAAGGAGATGGGGCAACCAGGTGTGTGGACGGGGCACACACAGCACCTGCCCTGGAAGCTTCGCCAGGGATTCGCAGGAACATAAATTAACGGAAAAAAATAAATGTATGTATGCAGTCAACAATATTGTTCATCGAAATACCAGTTCCAACCACTGGAAACATCTGGATGTGGTTCTGGGACCTGCAGAGGGTAACCTGGGTGTTGGGAACACGCTGCCGGGCTTCCGAGTGCTCTGCTGAGCGCCAGCAGCAAGTAAAACACGAAGCCAAGCGCCGGCTTTCCAGCAAACAGATCCTAACAGCTCCGCTCACCTCCTGGCACCCTGGGGTGAAGGAGCTGTTCGGCCAGATGTGCACCCCCAGGAAAACATCACCAGGAGCCAGACCTGCTGCCGCTTCTCCCAGCCGGCAGCACCCGGGAAATCCAAACAGGGAGGGAGATGTGCTCCGCGCATCCTCCAGCACCTCCTCAAACAGGATTTGTACTTTTTAAAACAAGCGTGGGAATGGCCAGGGGTGCTCAGAGCCGGGCAGGATTGCTGCCTAGCCCTGGGGGTTTTATTGCCTGGGGGTCCACGAGCACCCTCCCCGGCAGCCTGGCTGCGGGATAAAGGATCCCGGATCGAGCAGGCTACTTGCCAGAAAATATCTCATCCATTTATAGACGACTTAGTGATTCCCTTTGTTATACAACTAAACCACGCAAACCGAAAAGCAGGACAAGAAATCAGCATTTTTTTCACGCCACTTTTGCTAAGGTTTAAATATCGGTCATGCTTCTTGTGGGGATAGAAATACTGTTGAATTAAATAGAAATACTGTTAAAATATATAGAAATACATAGAAATACTGTTAAATGAAATAGAAATACTGTTAAATGAAACAGAAACAGTGCTGAGGGCTGTAAGCACCCCATCTCTGCCCCGGTAGACAGCACCCCCGGCTCCCTGCTCTGGGGGAACCATCAGATGAGCTCCTACGGCCCCAAAACCCGCCGAGGGAGGGACCCACCAGCAGCTCTGGCCACAGAATCTGCACAGATTAGAGCCCTGCAGCAGCATTTATCTGCCCTATGAAAGCAGGAGCCGGGCTCGAGCTTGTTAATTAAAAAGACAAAAGCCCATATAATGTCCCTGGTAAATTGGATTATGGACACTAAAAATAAATCCCCGGTGCCGGGGAACAAAAAGCCCCTTTTCCCAGCCAGGACGGGGCTGCTCTCCGCCCAAGCCGGCAGAGGGGGCAGGCAGCCCCCAGGCTGAGCCCAGCTCCCGCTCCCCTGGGCTCGACCCCAGCACCAGCGGGGCAAAACCCCTATTTCCCATCCCAAGCTCCTGTCGGCCCCCGGACCCACGTTTCCAAACCTTTTTTCCTCCCCCGACCCACCAGCAGCTCCCAGGGCAGTGTTAGAATTTTACGATGACTTTTTTTGACCGATCCAGGTGCTTAAAAGCAGCCAGACCCAAGGTGTGGGCTCCCCACGGCTGCTGTTACCCCCTTGATGAACGCAGGGACATCAGATTGGAGCAGGAATGCTGAAGTCTCTGCTTTTTTTTTTTTTTTAAGTCCCAAGTATTTTTTCTTTCTTCTAGGTTAAAGGAAATGTCTCCTGCAGACTAAAATCAGAGAGAGAAAAATCCACAGAAAAGCAGTGCAGACCAGGGGAGCCTCCTGGGGCCTGAGTTTAAAGGTAGAAAAGCTCCAAGGACACGAAAATCAGTTCATAGTGCAGAAAAATAGAGAAAATTCTGCATTTTCCCCCCTGCAGCAAACCTCCCGGTACTCTGAAGCGGGGCAGGCAGCTGTGCGATGAGCTGCCCGTCCTCTGCCCAGCCTCAGCAAGCAGCTGTCCCCGCAGAGGCAGACCCACACCAGGGTCCCCTGGGGGATGCCACCAGCACACAGGCAGAGCAGATGCCACCAGGACCCCGAGCCAAGCCCCCCCCCAGGACAGGGCAGGCTGCCCAGGGCGTGCAGCCCACTCCCCCCGCTCACCAGCTGCTCCAGGCTGGTGGGGGACACCCACGGGGGTCACCGCCACCCATCCCACAGGGACAAGGGACAGTGTGATGCAGGGGCTGCTCCGCTGTGGCATCCCTTGGTGCTGGGTGACAAAGGGACAGGCAGTCCCCTGCAGCACAGCTCAGGCTTTGCCCAGCCACGGTCCCTGTCCCCCCAGAGCTGCCGCAGAGGTTTGGGACCCCCGTGGGGACAAGCAATGGGGGTGTCACCTCCACAGGCTGCCCCTGCTCCAGGAAGGGTTGTGCAGCCCCCCTACAGCAGTGATGGACGTGAGCATCCCATGGGGACACAGTGGGGCTCAACCCCTGGGAGCCCCCCAGGACCCCCCCACTCACACCAGGGCCAGCAGCAGGGCAGTGTCACCACAGCCCAGCGAGGGACCTGCCCCACAGCATGGGCACAGCAGAGCCAGCCACGGCTCCAGCAACACCAGTACAAGGGACAACCTCAGACACCAGCTTCCCGTGGGTAAACAGACCCCCCCCCTCCTTCCTGCCCTCCGCTTCCTGCAGGATCCCAGGCAGATAACATTGTCTGGCTGGAACACAAGCTGCCTTCATCCTCCCCAGAAACAAAACCCCTCCTGGTGCAGTACAGGGGATGCTAAACCCCCTCCTCCTCCTCCTGCAAAGGCTGCCCTAAGGTACCCCCCCTCTGCCCCCCAGCCTGCTTTAGGAAACCAACTCAGGCACAGCTGAAATAAATCCCTGCACTGCTAGAAAACAGGGGGGAAAAAAAAAAAAATAAAAGCCAGCAAAGCCCCAGTGCTGCCTGGAGCATGTGGGCTCCCCAGGCTGCTGCGTGCTGGCTGCTGCAGGTGAGCTGCAGCACAAACACACCGGGTTTTGTTTTTTAATTTGATAACTGTCCTGGGACGGGGGGGAGAGCAGCTCCCGGGCTTTGCAACCGCAACACCTTCGATAAGCACCACGTGCTTTGATCCTCCCTTGGCTGGTGCACCCTGGGGCTCCCTGTGCTGGTGGATGGGGGTAAAGTATTTTGGAAATGGAACAGATAGAGGCTTGAAAACATCAGTTTAGGGATGGAAAACCCCTGGGAGGGGAAAATGGGTGCTCCGGGGGCTACACGGCCCCATCCCAGCTCTGGGGTCACCCAGGGATGTGAGCTGTGGCGTTCCTTTCAGAGGGACGGCAATGCTTCCCTGCTGCTGATAAAAGCCTGGAAATGCCACGAAATACCCCCCCTCCGGGGTGTTTGAAAAGCCAGAAGATGCCAAAGCTCCTCCAAGGAGCTGCTTGGGCTGCAAAACGTCCGATCTCGCGATTCTCCAAATTCAGCACATTCTCTGCTAAAAAAAATACAGCAGCACCATTCCTGATGTTGCTGGGATTTCTGCACATTTTTTTTTAAAAGCAGAGCAGATCGGAGATAATTGTACAGCTCGTTCTCGCCCAGCCCCTCTCCATCCTCGCATCCCTTCGCAGGGTGCAGGGTAGGAGGGATGGCTGGCGTGGGACGGTGCCGGCAGCGTGTCCGGATGGATGGGGCAGAAGCATGGTCCGTGCTGGACCACAAACGGGGATGTCATTTCACCCAGCTGCTTCCTGCAGAATGGCTCCGTCCGAGCCAGACTGGACCCGTCGAGTGCTGACGGAGCTCGACCCCTTCTTGCTGACTCAAAACACACGGAGGTCTCCTCTCCCCTTGAGCCGAAGCCTGGACCGAATCCTTCTGTCGCTGCGGTTTGAGGAGCAAACACATTTTCTCAAGCCCCAGCATCAGCTCACGCCCTCTCCCTCGCCCACTCCCCGGGGTATTTATAGCACAAAACCTTCACGGTGCTGGGGAAAAGCTGGTTCCCAGCGGCCGAGGCTCCAGGATTTGGGATCCTGCCCCAGCGCTGCTGCAGCCCGGGGTGGGGGGACAGGTTTGGGGAGGATGGGGCAACAAAACGCAGCCGTGCTCCGTCTGTCCAAGCTCAGCAGCTCTGCAGAAGCGGTTGCACATCCCCTTGATCGCTGCGTAAACGCACGAGGAACCGGCATTTCTGGTGTGCAGGCGGGGGGGGACATATGGCCCAGCAAATGCAAACGCGTTGTCACTCGAAGCATAAAGCAGGGGACAGAAACGTTTAAAAAAAAAAAAGAAAAACCCAAAGATGGCAGCAAATCAAATCCTGAGCAGATCTGCAGTATCTAGGTTACCTTAATTATGTTCGGCTAAATCGGGATGCCAATTAATTAGAGGGTTGCTGATTTCCAAAGAAAATTAGTTTACTCTTAATGAGCTAATCAGTCCGTATTGGAAAAAAAAAATTAATGAAATTATTAGATTGTACGAAGGCGTGTGCAGCCACTTGACACGGAGCACCGAGATCCGCTCCGGCCGGGATTTACTGGGCACGATGCTGCCGGGATTCCTGCGGTCCCTTCGGAACAGGCTGCAGACGGCATCGCTCTCCCTCTGCTCTTATCCCCCTGGGACCGGGATATATTTGCCAGGAAAAAAAAATAATAATTAAAAAAAAGGGTAATTTGTTGGCAATACAGGTTATTAGCTCAGGATTTAGGAGCACGAGCAAGTGGCGTGTGGCCAGGCACCCTCCCAGCTGGGGTGTGGGGGGAGGCAGGGATGGGGCTGGAGCGTGGCAAGGGCTCAGACAAAGCTCCTGGTTTTCGGAATATTAATAAGAGCCAAGCTGTGCGCTGCAATTAAAATGCTGATTATAATTTCTTCCATCTGGAGCTGATTCTTCTCCAGAAATTCAAGAAAAATTCAGAAGGTTACATGGGGAGAGCATCTAAGAGGGATGCTGGGGTGTGGGGAGAGGGGGTGCGGAGGGGCTTGGAGGGGAGCGCTGCTCTGTCCCACCACCACCGGCTCTGGCAGTGTCCCCTCCTGGCTGGAAATCCCACGGGTTTGGCACTGCGACTTTGCTGTCCGGCAGCCTGAGAGACAACCACCTTCTCCCTGTGCATATCACACATGCGGTGTGTCTTCACGCTCCATGGGGTAGGTGCATCCTTAAGGGGAGTGAGTGCAGCTCCTCCAATGCTAAAACATGCTCCTGACAGTGACTGTGAGCTCCCATGTCCCCTCCTGCAGCCCATGAACCATGGGGAAAGGGCAGGATGCTGGGGACGGGATGTGGGTACCTGGGGTGCTGGGGACGGGATGCGGGTACCAGGGATGCTGGGGATGGGATGCGGGTACCAGGGATGCTGGGGACGGGATGCGGGTACCAGCGATGCTGGGGACGGGATGCGGGTACCCGGGATGCTGGGGATGGGATGCGGGTACCAGGGATGCTGGGGACGGGATGCGGGTACCAGGGATGCTGGGGACGGGATGCGGGTACCAGGGATGCTGGGGACGGGATGTGGGTACCCGGGATGCTGGAGACGGGATGCGGGTACCCGGGATGCTGGGGACGGGATGCGGGTACCAGGGATGCTGGGGACGGGATGTGGGAACCCAGGATGCTGGGGATGGGATGCGGGAGCTGCTGGTCCAGGCGCTGGAGCAGCAGCAGCATCAGCACAACCACAGTACCCTGCAGCACTGCCCTGCGCTCCAGTTCCGGGAGCAAAGCAAAGCTGAGGTTATATTTATTTCATGTTCAAGGTCACCGCTGCCTGTTTTTCTCTCCAAGGGATGCAGCTCTGCGCCTGCCACGGGGACGAGCGCTCGGCCGGGAGCCACAGATGCACAGTGAGTGCGGTCCCACAGGGCGGCTGCTGGAGCATCAGCTGAATTTCTGGGAATTTAAAATTGCATGAGCAAAGGGATGTGCAGATTCACGCGGGTACTCGTGCAAAGTGCTGGGGAAGGAAAAGCAGAGCATGGTGGGGAGGAGGGACACGAGCTGCACACAGGAGCAGACATTTCATTTTCTACCTAAAGAAAAAAATGTAATTCACTGAGGCAGTGGTAAATCCTCCCTTCCCTACATAAGAAAGCCCCAGGAAAGGACAGAAGTGACTTTGACACATCGTGCTGGTCCTGTTTTCAGCTGGGACAGGGTTAACTGCCTCCCCAGCAGCTGGTGTGAGGCTGTTGGGGTTTGTGCTGAGGAGAAGCTGGTCACACACTGATGGCAGAGCTGCTGCCAGGACACTCAAGGACTTTCCAGCTTCTCTGCTGTGCCCGTGGCTGCAGGGGCAGGAGGAGCTGGGAGGGAGCACAGCCCCAGTTCCCAGCCCAGGGTTCGACCTCAGGTTCAGGACTGAGACCCAACCTGGCCCATGGTCTGTCCCAGCCCCTGCCCGGCATGGCCAGGGGAGAGGGGAGGCTCTGTTGGAAGTTCTCTCTCTTGCTCCAGGTTGTCTCCCTCTGGTCTCCCCTCTCTCAGGGTCATCTCGCTCTCTCGGACACTCGGGCTCTTCTCTCCGTTCTGGGATTGTGGTTTCAGAACTCTCCCTGCTCCGGGATCACTGGCCGGGAACAGGCTGAGCCTTGGTCTCGGGGTGCTGAGCAGTGTCACTGGGTGTTACTCATTTGTATATTTGTATATATGACTATCATCATTATTATTATTTTCAATATTATTGCAGTTACTAAGTTGTTCTTCTCTCACCCCACAAGTCTCTTTTCCCTTCACCCCTCCAATTCTCTCCCCCATCCCCAGGAGGGTGAGTGAGCGGCTGCGTGGTGTAAAAACCACAACACTGCTGCGGGAGGGGATTCCCGGCTGGACCCTGCATCCGCACACCCGCACTGAGGGACCGGCTCCGGCTCGGAGCAGCCTCCGCCGCGGCCAAACCTCTTACCTGCTCGAGGGGGATGACGAGGAAGGAGCCCCCGCCGGCACTCTCCGTCACGATGGCGAGGAAGCGGGCGTTGACGGCGCAGAAGTGGTTGTCGTGGACGTTCTTGGTGATGGGGATGCCGTCGAAGCAGTGCTCCCGGCTCGCCACCTTCCCGTAGACATTCCGAAACTTGGAGCTGCGGTACTGCGGGCGCCATGACATCTGCGGGGCAAAGGCAGAGGGCTTAGCCTTCCAAAAATACCCCACCCGCGCTCCTTCCCGGTTGCTTTCCAGTTTCCAGCCCGTGCTGCAATGGGGTTTTCGCCTGACGAGGCACGGCAGCAGCGGAGCAGCCCAGATCTGCAAACACAACACCCCCGAAAAAGTGTCCGATGAGTCCCTGGCGCAAGGTACAACTCACAAAAGGCATTAAAGGCTCTCCACTGTTGCAAAATTGAAGCTGATCTCCTTTCCAGCTGCTTATCTAGAACGCACAGCACTACTGCTCCGTGCGCATGTGACAAACCAATCAAGGCTTTTAAGGCGATGACTTGGAAATGGACTGGGCTGGGCTGGATGAACGCACGCAGCGGGGCAGAAGAAGAGCACTTAGGCGGGGAGCGAGCATCGGAGAGCCGGGGCACGGCGCGTTCAGCTGTCTCAGCGTATTCTGCACAGGTCTCCTCACGTGGGCTAACCCGGAGCGTGGCGTGCGCCGGCTGCCGCTGCTCCCAACAGCAAGATGCTCCCAGGGACCCCCCAGCTGAGCCCACCGGGCCAGGGATCCCAGGGACCCCCCAGCTGATCCCATTGGACCAGGGATCCCAGGGACCCCCCAGCTGAGCCCACCGGGCCAGGGATCCCAGGGACCCCCCAGCTGAGCTCACCGGACCAGGGATCCCAGGGACCGCCCAGCTGAGCCCACCGGACCAGGGATCCCAGGGACCCCCCAGCTGATCCCACCGGACCAGGGATCCCACGGACCACCCAGCTGATCCCATTGGACTGGGGATCCCAGGGACCCCCCAGCTGAGCCCACCGGACCAGGGATCCCAGGGACCACCCAGCTGAGCTCACCGGACCAGGGATCCCAGGGACCCCCCAGCTGATCCTGGTGGACCAGGGATCCCAGGGACCCCCTAGCTGATCCCACCGGACCAGGGATCCCAGGGACCCCCCCAGCCGATCCTGCCAGACCAGGGATCCCAGGGACCCCCCAGCTGATCCCATTGGACTGGGGATCCCAGGGACCCCCCCTCCTCCAGCCTCCCCAGAGCAAGCCCCAGCGCTGCAGCTGCACACCCAGAAACGAGTGCACCTTCCCTTGCCCTCATTATTTTGCTTTTTCTAAGTAAAAAACAATTAATCCATAAAAATAAAATCCACAAAGCTTTAAGGCACTCCGCGTGCGCAGAAGAGCAGAAGCGTTCAAGCCACCCTAGAGCCAGGAGAGCGCTCGGCTCTGCCCAAACACGCAGCAATTCACGCCTGAGGGCTCGTAGCCGCTCACGGCTTCATAACCAGCATCCATCGACAAAATCCCGCGTGCGCGTGCTTCAACACCGCGTCGCCTCCTGAGAGCATCGCTCGGCACGGGGCAGCACCGCAGAAACGCTCCGGTGGCTGCTCCAACCCCGAATAACCCCGACAGCATCCCTGCTTCACCCCAAACTCAGCGCCACGGGCACAGGGTCGGGGTTGAGCAGCACCTCCTGAACTGGAACAGGGAATGCTTTAACACTGGAACCAGTACCCACCCGTCACCCCCAAATCCCAGCTGTATTCCCCATCCCAGCAGCGGCACGTCCGTGGGGAGCATCCTTCCGGGCAGCGCGTTTCCCATGGAGGCAATGCTGTCAGCAAAGCCCAGGCTGCGAGGAAAAAGGACGCAGATCCTCGAGGATTTAACCCAAAAGCAGAGCAGACAGACTTTTTTTGGCTGGAAAGGGTTCTGCCCTGAAAAAAAATGCAGACTCACGTCCAACAAAGCGCGGTGAAGCTCTGCCAAAGCTACCCGAGCGGTGGGAGCCAGGCAGGGCAAGGAAAAGCACCCCGGCCACAGCGCCACGAGGGGCTTCCCAGAGTCTCACTGAATCTTCCACTTTCCTTTGTCTGAACGGATGAGTTTTCATCTCGAAATGCAATTTTTTTATCACTTTAAAAAAAAGCACAAAAAACGTATTTTGATATTTTTTAAACTCTCGATTTTGCTCCGTGATCCCGGGACTGCGGCTTTGCTCTCATTTCTGCCATCCGTGCCCCTGATCTGGATCTATTGCAAAAAGCTCCAAATTCTCCCAAAAGGGTCATTTGCTTCATCCTTCCCCCACTAAACTTTCCCCCCCGACCCCGCTGCAGACCCCCTCCTGTCGCTGGGGGGTAGCAGCAAAGGAGCTCCCAGGATTTTCAGCATCCCGGATTTCAGCTTAACGAGCCTCTGCCAAACAAAGCGCCAGCGCCAAGGAGCTCGGAGCAGCCCGGCGATGGGTTTTTACCCTTCACGTGGATCCTCACGGATGCTGCCCACCCGCCGTGGTCCCCAGGGCAACGCTGCTTGCAGGACCTCAGCGCTTTGGCATCTCTTTTTTTTTTTTTTTTTCCCCAACCTTATTTTATTCTTTCACCAAAAAACTGGGCAAGTGTCCACGCAGCGGAGGAAGCAATAAGCTCTTTGCTGGAGAAATCCAGAATTTCTTTCCTTTAACCTCCGTCAGTATTTCCTGTAAACAGCATCCCATCGTCCCGCCGCCCTGGGGATGCCGACAGCCTGGAAACGTCGGAAAAATCCCCAGCGAGGGGCTGCCCAGAGCCGGCATTGTGTGGTGGGAGGCTCCTGGATGGCTCCTTTTCTGCAGATTTCTGGTTTTTGCAGCCGGTGGAATTTTTCCCGCACCAGAAACGGCTCCTGTGCCGCATGGAGAGCCAGGGAGTGGGGGGGCTGGCGGGGGTCCCATCAGCCCGCGGATGGAGAGGGTGCTGGGGTGCAGGAGGAGTGGGGGGACAAGCACCTGATGGGGCAGTTTAGCACCAACGGGGGATTTGGGGGTTGAAAAATACAAAGCTCAGCATCCTTCAGCCCTTTGCCTGCTGGGGTTTTGGCCGGTCAGTGGAGCACAATGCTCGAGAGACGGGGGGGGCAGGAAAAGTCCACTGCCCAAACCCCCCTTCCCATGGAGGCACTGCCTGCAAAAAAAAAAACAACTAGAAAGATATCCTGGCCAAGAACCAAACCGCCCGTTTCCCGCCGCATTAGCCCATTTGTGAGCGATGGTTCAGTTCTGGATCGATGAAAACTTTGGGGTTTCCAACCAGATGCCAGCTTTATTTTTCCTTTTATTTTTATTATTTATTCCTCTATTTATTTTTCCCCATTATATATATTTTAAACCTTCTCTCTGAAGCTGGTCCCTGCAGATCAGAGCATCTCACGGGGCCTCTGAGCATCCGGGGGACGGGGGATGCACCGAGCCCACGGCAGCACCGCCGGGGACACGACGGCTCCCATCGGGAAAGATTTCCCCAGCACCCAGCTGCTCCCAAAGGCCACCGAGTGACCTCAGGGATGGCAGGAAGAAGAAAATCGACGAAAAACCAACAAGCAGAGAGTGATGCACGGCCCTGACGCTGCTGATGGGCTGCAGGCGGGGAAAAAAAAATCCCAAAAAAATACACGGTTTGAGGAGAAACGCCATTTTCTGATGGAAAACTTGAAAACCAGACAAATTTTCTAGCCAGGAAGGTGAAAATCTCTTATCCCCCAGCCTGTGCAACCCAAGGCAGAGGCAGCGTTCCAAACGGGAAATGTTTTTGTTATTTACTTATCGATTTTCCCTCCGCGCGCGGCTTCGCAGAGTCCTTCGCTCCGCAGCTTTCCGGGCTCGGAGGGATCGGCGCCGGACAAACATCCTCTTTCCTGGCTGGGCCAGCGAAGGCTTCTGAGGATGAGGAGGGGATGGAGAGGTGGGGGGGATGCGGGGATGCGTGTCCCCCCCCAGCACCGAGGGGTTTGCAGGTGGTGCCGGCGTTTCCCAGCCGGGGAGGAGAACAGCCCCTTCCCCAGCGGAGCTCCGAGGCAAAGCGGGAGAGGAGAGGCTGGAAAAGCCCCCGGCTGCGGTCCCTGTGTTGCATTTGCTGCCTTCTCCTTGGATTTCAACCCTTGCTCCATCGGCATTCCAGCAACCATGGAAAGGAACTCTTCCAACTCTTGGGTTCTGGGTTTTGGGTTGTTTGTTTTTTTTTTCCAAATTTCTTCGCCTTTTCCTCCTCGCTGACAAATTATTTGGCTTAAATTTTTCAGAACTGCGCTGGTTCCAGAATTCTCCTTTTCATTGCAAATTATTTACCCCCTGGGAACACCCTTCCCTCTGCTCCAGAGCAGAGAAATGAGGAAATTGGGGGTGAATCCAGGGATGTTTGTGAGCCCCCAGGTCACCACCTCGCAGCCCCCAGACTGCTCTCCGGGCAGACAGAGGATGCTGCAGACAAATCTTGGCTGATTTTAGCTCCACGTGCACTTGCACGAAGTCACAGCCGTCCCTGCAGCCCGGGTCAGCCCCGGCTCAGCTCGAGCTCCCGGCAGCGAGGGACCAGCTCTTGTCACCGTGCGACGTGCCACATCCAGCCAGATGCTATTATCCAGAGCATTTGCAATCCTTCAATACATAATTTTTATTGAATCTGCTTTCTGAGTAATTCTCTGCATTCTGCTGACGATAATGGGCATCTTTATTTTTCCATCCCCTCACTCTCAGTGGCTCAGAGGCATTAAAAAAATATATTATTGATTTATTGGAGTCATCTCCATCCACCTCCCGGAATCGGACGACCGTGCCACTATTTCTGAGGTTCATTGAGTTTGGCATTATTCTTGGACTCCGGGTTTTTCCTTCTGTTACAAAGCTCCTGCCCTGTTCTGGGTTGAGCAGAACTCACATGAAAAGCGAGAACACTACACAGCACTTGGAAGCGAGGCAATAAAATAAATCACATCCCGAACACGACATTCAGCATCGGCATTAACCTCGGGAAACGCAGCAGCAGAGGAATCCTCCGCTCCGGCGTTTTCAGCTCATTGAATGTTTCACTTATTTAAGTGCCTGAGGGGATGAGCGTGTCCCAAAATCCCAGAGGGAAGGTGGAAATCTCTTTGGCACCAACAGTTCCAGCAGAAAACGGGAGCACTGGGATGTCCGGAGCGGTGGTACTGCAGAGCATCGCTTTGCCCTTCCTCCCCTTGCCCAGCAGCCCTGGGGAGGGGCAGGAGGCAGCCCCGGGGAGGGGAGGGCTGGGCAGCGCTGCCAGCCTCCAAACTCCGCTCCTCCTCTCCAAACAAAAGAACAAAGCGGCTCATTGAGGTTTTCATAATCGGAGCGAGGCTATCTGTCACTGCCGGGCATCGGCGCCAAGCCGGGGCACCCAGGGTGGGGTGAGCACCCCTCCTTTAGCAAAAATATCTCACTGAAGGCGAAACGCCGAGGAGCGATGGATTGTTTCCGTGCATCGTTGCGTGGGGTTTGGTGCTGCTCCTCAAAGCCAGAGGAGAACACACAGACCTGAGGGTGGGGAAAGACCCCAGGGAGCATCCACAGCCCTGCACCCAAAGGGATGGGAAGGTTTCCTCTCCGGGAGCAGGGGCTGCTCCGTGTGCGGAGGCTGCAGAGAGCTGACATCCCTCTTTTTCCCCATGTATCCTGGGAGCTGCAATATCACAGCACGAACCGGGGGCATCCACCCGCCCACGGCACGGGGAGCTCCATGGGATGAGGAGCAAAGCGACCCTGCGGCTCCAGGGGGCTGGAGCTGCCCCGACCAGGGAAATAAGTTTTTCAGAGGGTGTCTCAGGCTGCCCTTCAGTTTTACAGCACAGAACAGCTTCAGGAGCAATTGCATTAAAAAAAAAAAAATATATATATATTTTATTTTGGAGGGTTTTCTCTAGGATGGAGGACGGGTGCCCACCCCGCAGCCCGGCAGAGTGGATGCTGTGGGGGAGGAGGATCTGACCCAGCTGTACACACAAAACTTGTGGGGACCAGCTCTGCACCCCTGGGGACCAGCTCTGCACCGTGGGGACCAGCTCTGCACCCCTGGGGACCAGCTCTGTATCCCTGGGGACCAGCTCTGTGCCCCTGGGGACCAGCTCTGTATCCCTGGGGACCAGCTCTGCACCATGGGGACCAGCTCTGCACCCTGGGGACCAGCTCTGCACCGTGGGGACC